>CALNXI010000862.1:10000-28882 GCA_942486025.1 Porites evermanni | reverse complement strand
TTCCTACATCTGAGTACTCATCAGCCTATTTATATACCAATTTCGAACATTTTATGCTCACCTAATGCTATTGTCTGGAGGAACCAGTCGCCGCTGCCCCGCTATTTTGTGATCAGCTTGTGATTACAACAGTAACACTTCCAGTAACATGTCACATTGGTCTTCGCGAGGCTACATTTTCTCATGAAAACATGCCGGTTTCAATTCGGAAAAAGTGTCACAAAATGTGGGGCGCGTTGGGGAGCGATAAGAAATTAGCGTAGAACAAGGTTTGTAGAAACACTTACAACTATCTCCTACTTTCCACAGGCAATATAATGGAAATTGTAGCTTCTTAAAAACCGGGTTCAAATTTCATGCTCTTACAGGAGGAATCTTCGGGCTCCACGTTTTAGATTGAAATGAAGAATATTGATTTGTTTTTCTTCACAGAAAAAATCTAAACAAACATAAGCTTATGAAATCTAGAAAAACGATCTAAGGAAAGAACTGTATCTATTGAAAAGTAAAGCATATAACCTGCGAAATTTCTCGACCTTCGCCGCCATCTTGAAAATTTTGATTCCACAATGCATCGCGATCGTAGTGCGCACACCACCTGGGGTTGAGGTAGCTAATGGGAAAGGGTAATTAGGAGCAAGTGTCTACAATCGTCTTGTAAACTATGGCTTGTAATTCAGTATCCCTTCATGATTAAAGGGGTCATGTCAAGACAGTTGCCATCTTAAAGCTAGAATACAGGTCGCTTTGCATCAATTGAATTCCAAAAAATAATGGTGGAGTTATTTTTCATTTAAGACTATATTTAGGCATTGAAAAACTGATTGCTGTCGTCTGTTGCTACGGGTGACAAGGGTTACGGGTGACAAGGATGGACATGGATTGGAAACTTGTCAAATTTTAATTCTATGCCCGCAAAAATCACCAAAAAATATCTATGATGGTTAGTTTTTCCTGATGAATTTTTTTTACATATATCTTCTTCACACTCCACAGGAGAATTTTGTGTGTGGGTATATGAAATAAGTAGCGTTTCTAGGAGACGCACGTCAACCGGAAGTGGGGACTTTTCCCTTTTAACCCTTTAAACCCTGAGATCAAAATTTGAATTCTCATTTGTTGCCCCTATTCATTTCCTACAGAAGTAGTGGGAAGAAGTTGATAAAATATCAAGCAGATTCATCTTGTAGGATCATGCATGTCCACAATTCTCATGACCACTCTGTTTTACAAAGCGTTGATTTTACAAGCAGAAATTTCACCCTGATCACTCTTAGGGCTTAAAGGGTTAATACGCCTTGACGCTATAAAATTTGTATTACTTAGTTTCTTTAGACTTGTAGAGACGATTCAACTGAAAAGTCCACTTCCGGTTGACATGCGTCGCTCAAATCGCCTTTGCTAAAGTTTCCTGGTGACATAGCTTGTTTAACTAGCCCTGGATGGATTGAGACAATTTGTATTTGTAATCAGCGAAAAAATTTAAAAGACGAAAAACTTCTAAGGAAATCATCTACAGCTTGGATGTAAAAAGGCAGTTTTATTATAACAGGAAGCGGTCATCACAAAGTTGGCATCAAACATCTTTATTGTAGGCGATAAATAAATAATATTACAACTATGAAAGGCCTCAGCCCTCCCCCTGTGGGGCGGAAGTACATCCGGGACAGCTGTGTAAAGAGTCATGAATGAAGATGTCACAGTCCATACAGAACAGATGTTCACACTGAGGACAGCAATAAACCTGAAAAAAAAAAAAGAAAGTTATTTTACTTATTGCCTGATTTTCAAAAGCGCATCAGTGAACTCAAACCTCTAAAATATTCTTCAGTTGTCTCTTGTCGCTTATAAGCCCTGGGGTTATACATTTTCGTAAGGGTTTTTAGGAGGGAGGGCCTTAAAACCGGAATAGAAAAATAACTTCTAAACAAGCTTTAAGGTACAGAAAATGAACGGGCAACAAAAAACATACAACTTAAATTTCCGTTATTTACCCTCGGCAGTGTTTATAGCACTAATGCTAGTAGGGCCAGAAAATTCCTGAAACAAATAATTTTAATCAAACACGATAGGGTTAACAATCCCAACTGGCCGGGGGCAAACCACTTGGCTACTTACAAGCGTGGCCGAGGATTTGAACTCAGGACTACCGAGAACAAATCCAGCTGGCAGTCACAGCGAGACTTGAACTTGGGGCCTTCGAATTGCAAGTCCAACGCTCTAACCGCTCGGCTATGCTGCCTACTCACTTGTCTTGAAACATTGTTGCAAAACGAGTTGAATACCGATGTGCGCGTTATACCACCCACAGAAAACCTGTCTTGCAACAAATCAGGTTGTTAACAGGTTTGAACGTGGGTGGTAAAACGCGCAACATCGCTAGTCAACTCGTTTTGCAGCAATGGTGCAAAACAAGTTGTCTGTTTTTGTTGCCCGTTCTACCGGAGCTTTAGCAGTGCTGGACAAAATAGTTTTGCATTTACTGTTTTTTTCAGGCTTCAAAACGTTTTAATAAATCGAATTCTTTTCAATACAAGCTAAAGGGGGACTTGTTTCCAGTCGGGCTTATAATCGGATGTAATATTTTTTGTTTACAGGTAGATGAGCCTATGGTATTGAGTCCTTTGTTGTTATCGCTAAATGTCAATAAAGTATTACAAAAAATAATAAAAATCTATTTTAAATCAAGCCCTAACAAATCAGTGAAACTTCGGTCGAGTTCTTGACGGTTAAGAACAAGGAAACAGACAAAAAGTAACTTACAGCATTTTCCGTGAATTCTTTCTGACAGGCAAAACAGTGGTTCTGTCTACAAAAAGAGAAATTTAAATACGAGTGAGTGAACAATCGCCTCAACAATTTGTCTTTTTCCTCCGGCTGGACTTTGCGATGTGTGGACCGAAACTCACATTACAGGCTTTTTCACTGTGGCAAGTGACGAAATAATGTTCGTTGCTAAGCTGTCATCTAGTTTTCGCAAAACGTTGGGAGGTTTGGTTCCCAAGCTAGCTTGTGCACACGCAAACGTCATTCACGGCCCTATAGAACTTCATTTTGGTTTGCTCTGGGATGGCCCATAGGGAATTGACAGGAGTCGACCCGCATGTGTAACCTAAGGGCGCGATCCATTCAACAAAAATTTCCGGAAATTTCGGTCCAAAACTCAATGGATCGGTTCGGTCCAACCGGAAAAGTTTCGAAAAAACGGGTCCACCTTTTGAGGTGGACCACTTTTCCCGGTCGGACCGGTTGGAATTTTGGTTGAATGGATCGCGCCCTAAGAACATGATCTCGTATTGCTAACAAACTTGACTAGGGGAGAAGGGGGGATCACAAGAACAAGATCATGGGAAGGCCATTTGAGCCCCCAAAAAGGTATATTATCTCCAGTATATTTGCAACTGGATACAGCAAAATGGGATTGAAAACTAAATTTTAGCACATTGCAGTGTATTTTGATAAAAATGTCTTTCAAAAAGAAACGAATAGATCACCGCCTATTAATTACGACAGAATTACTAAGTAATACAGCAGCACAACTTTTGCTCTACTACCTGATGTTTTGATTGTCCTCGATCGCTGACAAATCTCTTTCTGTGAACTGCGGTAGAGGGAAAAGATGTTGGTAGGATCGAGCCAGATGAGGAGCTGATACAAGAGTTAAGCCTGCAAAATGAGGGAAAGGAGTTTTCACCAGTTTGCACCCAGCTCGACACGTAACCTTCTTCCTTAAAACAATAAAATAAAAAATATATATATATTTTTAAAAACAGTAGCAGCTTGACCGTTAGGACTCAAGACTTACGGCCGTTTTTACAACAAAGGGTCGATTATCTACGGAAAGTGTCTCACTTCTTTGTGATTTTGCTTGCGTCTTCATATAAACTAGACCTAAACGCATGGGACCGTTATTAAAACAGACTTAAGTAGTGTTAAAACAAAATGAAAAATATTATAGTGAAGACTAGGAGAATTTATCTTCTAAAAATGAATCATTTGTGAGAAAAGATGACGTTCTACGATTGCCGTCTAAGTAAGACTAGTCCAACGTGGGGTGCGTGCAGCCCGTGGCTAAGTGTCCTAAGACCCGGTTGCACCTGTGCATTTAGAATGTAGCAAAAGCTATTATTTAAACCACTACACCCGTATGTTACTTACCACATACTTTACATTCTACAGGTAAATCACAATACTTGCTTTTACACTGCAAAGCAAAAATACAAAGGAAACACTGCAATAAATTCTGCATGGTAAGGGTCTTGAGGGATGTTGGTTTTTAAGGCGCCAATGACAGTAGAGCCATGGACTATACATCAACATCATTTGGCAAAAAACTGCAGCCGTTTTAGAGTCAGCTGAATTGTTAGTTTCACTGTCAAGCCATCAAAAATCTAAATCGATTCCATTTCATAAATCAAGTGAAGAATCTAAATTCTAGCCAATCTGAGGTTGGCACACTAGCTAAGAAATTTTAGCAACTTGACATACCTGTGGACAAAAATACCCTGATGTACTGAAACCTTTAACCCCTCCGTTGACATCCAAATGACTAAAAGAAAAACATACAATAAATAGTTAAATGGTGAATAAACTTCTTCAGTGTTATTACACTGTGTGGTTTGTTGCAACAAATCTTTAACCTTTTTCAACTAGAAAACTAAAATTGAACATAACACTTTAATGTTACAAACATTACTGCAGAAAACTCCAAGAAGATTCCCTTACCAATCATAACCTTGTTAGCAATGTTTTATATCATCACAGTTAAATTCATAACTTACCCAGTTGCAAAAGAAAGCCTAAAAAAAATTCAGGCTTGCCGGGATTCAAACCGAGACCTCTGCGAAACCGGTGCAGCACTCTAATCAGTTAAGCTAACAAGCCAAATGGGAGCTGGTCATTAAATTGGTTTGTATACACCCGGGAAGAATGAAGAATACAAAGTAGTTATTAATTAATCATCCACACTTAAGTCTTGCTAGATGCAAGATTGTGAAGAAACGAGGATAATGCTACTTTTTAACTTCAGTAAACACAAAAACGACCTGCTGGTTCTGAAACAATGAGAGGGGGCATTAAATCAACATCATACATATTTTTGATGTTCCTCGCTCGCAATACGTGCTCAGTCATTTAATTTTTAAGAGGGCCTCAGAGCTTCGGTACTGTCCTTTCCGTCTTCTAACACTAAATCTAACAATCTGACTTTTAAAAATTCTTTAAAAGATATTCTCACCACATGCACAAGGAAGGTGGTCCACTTGAAAGATGTTGAGGAAAACCTACCAAGATACAAAACAGTTACGTGAGAAAACGATATTCAAATCAAGGAAAGACAGTGCTGTTTCGTTATTAAAGAACTAAATCATGAGTACGAGTGTTTTATAATGTTCACTTATTGGCTGTTCACTGTTGTGTCGAACTACACTATGGGATTACAATCTGACACAAAGCTGACCCAGTCTCGAACGCAACCGTAAAAATGGCCAATAGTGCACGTTTATGCTGAAAGAGTTCTTACCCATTCGTATCAAAGCAGCTTCAGTGTCGACCTGTAACAAATAGAATACACTTTTCGATGTTACTGTATTAAAAGATCATGTTATTGCAAAGTTTTCAAATTAATATTAAGAACAAAGCAAGTGAGGGCAATATGCTATGACAATGACTTGTTAACTTATGGTAAAACGCTAATTAGAATTTGCAGTACCGGATAGTCCAGAACTTTTATTATTGTTATAATTATCATCATCATCATCATCATCATCATCATTATCATTATTAATTCAAACTTCACACCTTGTCTCATATTTTAGCACTGGCACAAGCACATTTGCACATCTGCTTTGATGGGCCATGCCTTTTGCATATTAAACAAATTTAGAATTAGAATAAGATCGTCGAGATTGAGCAATTTCCCTTACTAGTGGCCATCTTGGTTTCGTAAGTACCTTACAGAAAAATAGGGGATTGTGAACAGTCTAAGTACAAGAACAAGGAAAAATAATTAACTTGTGCATACCTTTGCCACAGGTGGAATTACATGCTGCATTAGAAGTTCCTTGTAATGTCTTTCATCTAGAATCACTCCATAGCTGCCTATTAATTTTAACATAACAGTAAGAAATGCACATTTTAAAGTAGGTTTTTTATCCTTTACTTTAAAATTTCATATTGCATGATCTTTCTCACCTTGTGTCTCAGAACAAACTGTTCTACAAACTCGCACTTCCGCCGCCAGTCCAATGACAGAGCATCGTATGTTTTGCTGTTGTAAAGTCTAAATCATTTCAATAAAAGTTAATACATACAGTCGAACCCCACTTTTCGTACCAGACATCCACTTAATACGGACACCTCAATATATTATTACAGACAGTTTTCTTTGTCACGGGGGAAAGCCCTTGCATTTTCTCTAATTTCAACCTACTCAATAATACAGACACCTGTTAATACAGACAATGGGCACTTGTTTCTTCCCAATCAACAGTTTCTCATAGAAGGTCAACCTTGTGACAAAACAAAAACAAAACTGATGTTGCTTACTCTTGGACTTAAAACGGGGTCAAGGCTGAGGCTGATGGATCATAAACTTAGACAATGGGCCTGGGTAAGCAAAATTAAAGCTCTGCTTTTCCAAAGGACTAGCTAAATTTTATCCTGCTTGTAGTAGCCAGTAACTTAGATACATTACCTGTATTGTCTCATGGATGTCTCCAGGGTCACACGATGTGAGGCTACCAAACAAAACGAGGATTTCCCTGCTGGCATGACTAGGCATGTGCCTAAATTTAATTGCAGAAAAATGAATTGTATCTGATTTACATGTATTGATACTAATATCACCCCCCCCCCCCCCGCCCCCACTTCCCCGCCAAACAAAAAAAAAATGATAAAAAAAACAAAAAATATTAATATTCACCTCTAGAAACACTTTGGCTACAATGAACTGAAATAAACTACAGTTGTATGTTACCTTAGTGACTGAATGGCAACTTCCATGGCGTTTTGTAAAGATGGTTCCCCTGTGCAAGCCTTACTCGCAGCCTTGCGAAGACTGCTGGTATGTAGCTGTGGGTTACCTGTGCAGGTAGACAACGCCGAAAGATAATTTATATTAATTTAAATATGCGTTTACATTTCTTTTGTGTTTTAGGAAATTGATCTGCCATGTAGACTTGCAATTGCTTAAGCAAGCAAAAATACTTCACACCCTGACAAAACATGGGCATAGGTTTGTCCTATTTGTTCCAAAAACTCACCACTTAATTCTGTTATTTTCTCAGCTCTCTTGTTCCTGGTCACAATAAGACCAATCTAGATGTGCCACAAAAATATAAATTGCAGAGAACAATGTATAACAAGATTAAAATATGGGAATTGAAAACTTTAAGAAGATTTAACACAGACAGGCTGATAAAATTCAAGCCAGTGTTTAAAAGCACTTTGTAATAACATTTACCTGTGAAATAGGATTCTGATCAAAATATTCAGTTATAAAATCTTCTAAGAGCTAAAAGAATAAGAAACACATGAAAAAAATAAATAAAAAAATAAACAATGCAGTTCTTTTTAACAGTACTTATATGTTCTTAAAATGCACATTGCTTGTACTACATCTTCCATATAGCCCTACAGTACTAGAGTACATAATGCAGAACAGAACATCTTTATGGTATTTTTGGTCTTGAAGAAAGTGCATAAAATATACCTAAAAATATACAGAAATGAGTCTGAGATCTAAGCTGAAGCTGGCTATGAAGCCACTTTCAGTCTATTTACATATGACATATGGCACTGAACAAATGACTGACGGTCTATTATGATGCCTCCATTATTATGAATCTGAGGTTTTCTGCGCCAGACTCAGAATAGATGGGATTGAAATGACAAGTATGGTTGACAGTTGTCCATACTGCTCAGGGTTGTCAGAAGTAGCTGGCTGCCAGCAAAAATCGCTGACACCGCTAACCCACTTGGTTAGTATCGGCTGGCTACTCTGCTTGGCATTTCTTTACGGATGGCTTTTTTTAACTAAAATATCCCTGGACTCCAGCTGCTTACTTTGACACCTCAGCCATCTACTTCAAAACTTTCTGACAACCCTCACTGTTAGAGCGGGGTCTCAAGGGCCAAAATTAGAAAAAAAAGGATGAAACTAAACCGGAATTTCCAACAGGGGGGTGTTCAAACCAGAAAACCATCTATGGGGGGTGTATGGATAATTTCGGTCCAAAACTCAATGGATCGGTTCGGTCCAACCGGAAAAGTTTCGAAAAAACGGGTCCACCTTTTGAGGTGGACCACTTTTCCCGGTCGGACCGGTTGGAATTTTGGTTGAATGGATCGCGCCCTAAGAACATGATCTCGTATTGCTAACAAACTTGACTAGGGGAGAAGGGGGGATCACAAGAACAAGATCATGGGCAGGCCATTTGAGCCCCCAAAAAGGTATATTATCTCCAGTATATTTGCAACTGGATACAGCAAAATGGGATTGAAAACTAAATTTTAGCACATTGCAGTGTATTTTGATAAAAATGTCTTTCAAAAAGAAACGAATAGATCACCGCCTATTAATTACGACAGAATTACTAAGTAATACAGCAGCACAACTTTTGCTCTACTACCTGATGTTTTGATTGTCCTCGATCGCTGACAAATCTCTTTCTGTGAACTGCGGTAGAGGGAAAAGATGTTGGTAGGATCGAGCCAGATGAGGAGCTGATACAAGAGTTAAGCCTGCAAAATGAGGGAAAGGAGTTTTCACCAGTTTGCACCCAGCTCGACACGTAACCTTCTTCCTTAAAACAATAAAATAAAAAATATATATATATTTTTAAAAACAGTAGCAGCTTGACCGTTAGGACTCAAGACTTACGGCCGTTTTTACAACAAAGGGTCGATTATCTACGGAAAGTGTCTCACTTCTTTGTGATTTTGCTTGCGTCTTCATATAAACTAGACCTAAACGCATGGGACCGTTATTAAAACAGACTTAAGTAGTGTTAAAACAAAATGAAAAATATTATAGTGAAGACTAGGAGAATTTATCTTCTAAAAATGAATCATTTGTGAGAAAAGATGACGTTCTACGATTGCCGTCTAAGTAAGACTAGTCCAACGTGGGGTGCGTGCAGCCCGTGGCTAAGTGTCCTAAGACCCGGTTGCACCTGTGCATTTAGAATGTAGCAAAAGCTATTATTTAAACCACTACACCCGTATGTTACTTACCACATACTTTACATTCTACAGGTAAATCACAATACTTGCTTTTACACTGCAAAGCAAAAATACAAAGGAAACACTGCAATAAATTCTGCATGGTAAGGGTCTTGAGGGATGTTGGTTTTTAAGGCGCCAATGACAGTAGAGCCATGGACTATACATCAACATCATTTGGCAAAAAACTGCAGCCGTTTTAGAGTCAGCTGAATTGTTAGTTTCACTGTCAAGCCATCAAAAATCTAAATCGATTCCATTTCATAAATCAAGTGAAGAATCTAAATTCTAGCCAATCTGAGGTTGGCACACTAGCTAAGAAATTTTAGCAACTTGACATACCTGTGGACAAAAATACCCTGATGTACTGAAACCTTTAACCCCTCCGTTGACATCCAAATGACTAAAAGAAAAACATACAATAAATAGTTAAATGGTGAATAAACTTCTTCAGTGTTATTACACTGTGTGGTTTGTTGCAACAAATCTTTAACCTTTTTCAACTAGAAAACTAAAATTGAACATAACACTTTAATGTTACAAACATTACTGCAGAAAACTCCAAGAAGATTCCCTTACCAATCATAACCTTGTTAGCAATGTTTTATATCATCACAGTTAAATTCATAACTTACCCAGTTGCAAAAGAAAGCCTAAAAAAAATTCAGGCTTGCCGGGATTCAAACCGAGACCTCTGCGAAACCGGTGCAGCACTCTAATCAGTTAAGCTAACAAGCCAAATGGGAGCTGGTCATTAAATTGGTTTGTATACACCCGGGAAGAATGAAGAATACAAAGTAGTTATTAATTAATCATCCACACTTAAGTCTTGCTAGATGCAAGATTGTGAAGAAACGAGGATAATGCTACTTTTTAACTTCAGTAAACACAAAAACGACCTGCTGGTTCTGAAACAATGAGAGGGGGCATTAAATCAACATCATACATATTTTTGATGTTCCTCGCTCGCAATACGTGCTCAGTCATTTAATTTTTAAGAGGGCCTCAGAGCTTCGGTACTGTCCTTTCCGTCTTCTAACACTAAATCTAACAATCTGACTTTTAAAAATTCTTTAAAAGATATTCTCACCACATGCACAAGGAAGGTGGTCCACTTGAAAGATGTTGAGGAAAACCTACCAAGATACAAAACAGTTACGTGAGAAAACGATATTCAAATCAAGGAAAGACAGTGCTGTTTCGTTATTAAAGAACTAAATCATGAGTACGAGTGTTTTATAATGTTCACTTATTGGCTGTTCACTGTTGTGTCGAACTACACTATGGGATTACAATCTGACACAAAGCTGACCCAGTCTCGAACGCAACCGTAAAAATGGCCAATAGTGCACGTTTATGCTGAAAGAGTTCTTACCCATTCGTATCAAAGCAGCTTCAGTGTCGACCTGTAACAAATAGAATACACTTTTCGATGTTACTGTATTAAAAGATCATGTTATTGCAAAGTTTTCAAATTAATATTAAGAACAAAGCAAGTGAGGGCAATATGCTATGACAATGACTTGTTAACTTATGGTAAAACGCTAATTAGAATTTGCAGTACCGGATAGTCCAGAACTTTTATTATTGTTATAATTATCATCATCATCATCATCATCATCATCATTATCATTATTAATTCAAACTTCACACCTTGTCTCATATTTTAGCACTGGCACAAGCACATTTGCACATCTGCTTTGATGGGCCATGCCTTTTGCATATTAAACAAATTTAGAATTAGAATAAGATCGTCGAGATTGAGCAATTTCCCTTACTAGTGGCCATCTTGGTTTCGTAAGTACCTTACAGAAAAATAGGGGATTGTGAACAGTCTAAGTACAAGAACAAGGAAAAATAATTAACTTGTGCATACCTTTGCCACAGGTGGAATTACATGCTGCATTAGAAGTTCCTTGTAATGTCTTTCATCTAGAATCACTCCATAGCTGCCTATTAATTTTAACATAACAGTAAGAAATGCACATTTTAAAGTAGGTTTTTTATCCTTTACTTTAAAATTTCATATTGCATGATCTTTCTCACCTTGTGTCTCAGAACAAACTGTTCTACAAACTCGCACTTCCGCCGCCAGTCCAATGACAGAGCATCGTATGTTTTGCTGTTGTAAAGTCTAAATCATTTCAATAAAAGTTAATACATACAGTCGAACCCCACTTTTCGTACCAGACATCCACTTAATACGGACACCTCAATATATTATTACAGACAGTTTTCTTTGTCACGGGGGAAAGCCCTTGCATTTTCTCTAATTTCAACCTACTCAATAATACAGACACCTGTTAATACAGACAATGGGCACTTGTTTCTTCCCAATCAACAGTTTCTCATAGAAGGTCAACCTTGTGACAAAACAAAAACAAAACTGATGTTGCTTACTCTTGGACTTAAAACGGGGTCAAGGCTGAGGCTGATGGATCATAAACTTAGACAATGGGCCTGGGTAAGCAAAATTAAAGCTCTGCTTTTCCAAAGGACTAGCTAAATTTTATCCTGCTTGTAGTAGCCAGTAACTTAGATACATTACCTGTATTGTCTCATGGATGTCTCCAGGGTCACACGATGTGAGGCTACCAAACAAAACGAGGATTTCCCTGCTGGCATGACTAGGCATGTGCCTAAATTTAATTGCAGAAAAATGAATTGTATCTGATTTACATGTATTGATACTAATATCACCTCCCCCTCCCCCCCCCGTCCCCACTTCCCCGCCAAACAAAAAAAAATGATAAAAAAAACAAAAAATATTAATATTCACCTCTAGAAACACTTTGGCTACAATGAACTGAAATAAACTACAGTTGTATGTTACCTTAGTGACTGAATGGCAACTTCCATGGCGTTTTGTAAAGATGGTTCCCCTGTGCAAGCCTTACTCGCAGCCTTGCGAAGACTGCTGGTATGTAGCTGTGGGTTACCTGTGCAGGTAGACAACGCCGAAAGATAATTTATATTAATTTAAATATGCGTTTACATTTCTTTTGTGTTTTAGGAAATTGATCTGCCATGTAGACTTGCAATTGCTTAAGCAAGCAAAAATACTTCACACCCTGACAAAACATGGGCATAGGTTTGTCCTATTTGTTCCAAAAACTCACCACTTAATTCTGTTATTTTCTCAGCTCTCTTGTTCCTGGTCACAATAAGACCAATCTAGATGTGCCACAAAAATATAAATTGCAGAGAACAATGTATAACAAGATTAAAATATGGGAATTGAAAACTTTAAGAAGATTTAACACAGACAGGCTGATAAAATTCAAGCCAGTGTTTAAAAGCACTTTGTAATAACATTTACCTGTGAAATAGGATTCTGATCAAAATATTCAGTTATAAAATCTTCTAAGAGCTAAAAGAATAAGAAACACATGAAAAAAATAAATAAAAAAATAAACAATGCAGTTCTTTTTAACAGTACTTATATGTTCTTAAAATGCACATTGCTTGTACTACATCTTCCATATAGCCCTACAGTACTAGAGTACATAATGCAGAACAGAACATCTTTATGGTATTTTTGGTCTTGAAGAAAGTGCATAAAATATACCTAAAAATATACAGAAATGAGTCTGAGATCTAAGCTGAAGCTGGCTATGAAGCCACTTTCAGTCTATTTACATATGACATATGGCACTGAACAAATGACTGACGGTCTATTATGATGCCTCCATTATTATGAATCTGAGGTTTTCTGCGCCAGACTCAGAATAGATGGGATTGAAATGACAAGTATGGTTGACAGTTGTCCATACTGCTCAGGGTTGTCAGAAGTAGCTGGCTGCCAGCAAAAATCGCTGACACCGCTAACCCACTTGGTTAGTATCGGCTGGCTACTCTGCTTGGCATTTCTTTACGGATGGCTTTTTTTAACTAAAATATCCCTGGACTCCAGCTGCTTACTTTGACACCTCAGCCATCTACTTCAAAACTTTCTGACAACCCTCACTGTTAGAGCGGGGTCTCAAGGGCCAAAATTAGAAAAAAAAGGATGAAACTAAACC
The DNA here is from genome assembly GCA_942486025.1 of Porites evermanni. Lineage (NCBI taxonomy): Eukaryota > Metazoa > Cnidaria > Anthozoa > Scleractinia > Poritidae > Porites > Porites evermanni. Next base: position 15,638 of record CALNXI010000862.1, on the reverse strand, counting down.
GGAATTTCCAACAGGGGGGTGTTCAAACCAGAAAACCATCTATGGGGGGTGTATGGATATTTTCTGGAACAAAACAGTTAACAGTTAGACTTCATTTCTTGTACCTACATGTATTGTACAACATTTAACAGTAATAATCCTCACCTTCGCAGAAGAGGCAAGACGGGAGGGTTTCAGATCTGCTTCTTCCATTGCTCGAGACATGTCCACAACAACAAAGAGATGGCGCATCTAAAATCACAAAAATTACAAAAAAAGAAAACAATACTGAATGAAGCCATTACAAGTATAAACCATTTATGCAACAAAATTTTATAATTTTGTTATGTTTTTTTTTCCCTTACCATCCCAAGTCGAATGTTGCTGCTTCTCCCCATAAGTCTAAAAAAAAATTGCAAATACCAGTGTCAATTAAAAGGCATTCAGTGCCATTTAAGACCATGGGTGATGATGGGTTTTTCTTATATCTGGCTAGACTTGCTGCCAGGGTATGTGCAATTAGTAGGCAGGGAATTGAACAACTAAGAAGTTGGAACTATTTATTATAGTTTTCTTTTGTCTCCTATAAAAGTAGCTGGGGATTAAGCTCATGGGAGCCGGGGGAAATCCACAGCATGGTCCCTAGCATATACATGTATGCCAACTCTCCTTGACTATCCGGTAGTCTCCCAGATACGGCACTGATCTCTCGCTCTCCTGTTTGGGACACCAAATCTCCCAGATAAAATGGACATTTCAGCTTTTCTGTCTTTAGTTTGAAATTTAGCCCATTTTTTTCTCAAAATTAGATCTGTTTTCATTGTACAGTTTCTGGGACACTTTTGGTTGTATTAAGTAACTGGCAAAGATTATTTTATCATTACAATGATGAAAGCAAATTTTGATAGTATGAACTTCATGCAAGACTTCATGCAATGTCCTCAGCCATACCCATGTCATGTCATAATTTGGTGGCTGGATTAATTTGTGGGTGGGGAGGGGGGGAGGGGGAGGTCTAGAGCAAAAGAAAGAATCTCCAGATTTTAGATCTCTGGAGGTTGGCATCTCTGCCTTAGTGACAACCCAAAAATCAGTTTCATGTACTCAAGTTATGACTATCCAGCACTTTCATTGGCAGAGCCAATCACGCACCTTCGCCTTTTAGTCCTGTGTGATATCTCATCAACCACAGTCTGAAGCGAGCCCTCTGCATCTTCTTGAATAACTTCCCTTTACAGCAAGAAAGGAATGTCAAAGCTGTGGCAAATAAACTAACTGACAGTCATGTCTGTTTAAAAATGCACGGAGTCTAATATCAACATGGGCCTGCATAACTGAAGGTTTCATTTGGCAGTGGATGACTAGCTTGCATCACTGATGTAACCAAGAACCCCAGTTAGTAATGTCTGCAAAGCTTAGGCAGTGCTGTATTGCAGCAAATTTTTTATCTCAGGTAATTTTTATTTTTCTTTTAACCAGAAGTTAAGTGCCATCTGTGGTCAGTCTGTTGATAGCCTAGCCCATATTTTAACATTTAGCAATTATTATTGAATGAGACTGAGTAGAAACGTGAAACAAGTAAAAAGTTCCACCGATTGTTCCGCAATTTTGTTCTAACTACCAAAACAACTCAACCTCATCCCCAGGTTTTCACAGTCAACGATTAAATAACCTGCTACCAGGCTGCACTTTTGACGTCATTTTGACATCATCGGTTCAATATGACAAAATTCTTGCCAAATTTGGTCAACAGTAGCTGGCTGTGGTGAATTATGTGTGTGGTTTTAACCAATCAGAAACGGGGAAAGATTTTGAATGAATAATATAGTGGCTTATTAAATATATAGCACATCTCAGAAATGGATGCAAAGGTGGTTGAGCGCCCCTATTTTATGTAGTTTACCATGGAGCAAACCAATAACCACCATATGCAAAACCACCATTCCACCTCTCATTTTTATACTTTAAGACAACAATCAGCACCAAACCTTTTCCCTGATAGAACCCTTGAATCCCAGGGGGGGGGGGGTACTGCCATATAGGGGCTGTATAGGTATGTGCCACCGTGAAGGGTATGGTTTTCAAGCAGTTTACTCTAGGATAGGGTATATAAATCAGAACGTTTGGGTCTAGAATAGGGTATTATTTTTCAGGAAATTGACCAGTTGGTTGAAGATTTTATCTAGACTAGGGATTGTGGTATAAGGTTTTGTTCTGGCTAGACTTGGCTAGTGACCTCAGTAGTTTCTGAAAAACAGCTACTCTAGGATAGGGGGGATTTGGGGAGTTAACTCTAGTATAGGGTAGCAAAATTCAGCTGAACTAGCTCTGGTATAGGTTAAGGGTTCCAGGGTCCCAGCGGCACATCCCCACCCAGAAATTCCTACAGTCCCCCCCCCCCCCCTCCCCCGGGCCTTGAACCCCATGCATGGCTGCTAAGGATTTTTGTACATCTCAACCATCTAGAGGCGAAATTAGTGAAATCATATTTTCCCCTTAATTCCGTAAAGTTTCTTGATTTTTATTAGGTAAAGGTCTTTACCGATCGGTCAACAAGAATATATGAAAACACTGGTCACAATAGATATAATATGGAAGATTTTAATGAGCTGATTGGTCGAGTTGTAGTTGCAAGACTTTTAAGTTGTGTCAAACAAATCGCCGTTTATTTGTAAAACGGGAGAGATATCAGATACTTAAGACATCAATGATACGTACCAGGTTCTTTCATACTGGTTTAACCAACGATAACCTCCTTCTTCTTCGTTCTGGTCGGTCGCCATTTTGGATTTTCACAGATTCATGTGCACTCAGTAGAGACAGCGGATTGTTCTTGCAGTACCAATGTGCGCGGGGTCTTGGAATAGTGCGGACTGGGTACTAACAAAGGTTGGATGTCACATGTAATGTCACATGTGCATTGACACAGGGCGGATAAAGCCCTGTTGAAGACGCAAAATTCCCGTGCTCGAAGACACATTTTAACAATATTTCTTGTTCTTACAGCTTGTACAGCTTGAAGCCAGTGTCAGGAAAACAAACAAATTAAATTAGCTTAGAAAAATAATGCGGAGAAAACGTCGACCAAAATGTTTTGTGCAAAATTGTTGCGCATTTTCCTAAAAATTTAAGATGAAGGACAATTTTCGAGTAGACTCAGTGCATGCGATTTTGTGAGATGTTATTTGTTGCAACGGTACCGTCAATAGTAAACTAAAAGATCAACAAAAATAGTGGCTGGAAATTATGTTGTCTCCAAGCCTCTTGGGCGAGCCAACTGGGCGATCATGTGAAGCCTGACTGTTTCTGACAAGAACACACAAATAAACACACTTCTAGTGGAATAATTTATTCACCAGCAAATACATTATTCCTGCATTTATTTCCTAATATCCCTCAAGTTCACTAACCAAATTTTTTAAATCCATTCATATACCTTTTTTCTGATCATTTTTAGTTCTTTTTATAAAAATCAGAAATTTAGACAGTTTAAGGTAATGATCTGCATGAAAGAACGCCAGGTACTTGATGGCAGTCGCGCAAGCAAGGCCAGACGCCGAACTTTCATGAGACGAACCAGCCTAGTCCCTAGGAGTTCTCAGCTCGGTCAATCCTGGACTCTGCCGTGAGCTGTGATGTCACCGAGAGAGACTTTTCTTAAAATTGCTTCTTGGTCTGATTCAATTGATCGGTTCGGCGCGTCCCCGAGCTCTACGAGTGACACAACAGACGATCCTAACTTAATTTAGGTCGATCCCAAATTAGAGTTTGGTTCGTCTCATGAAAAGTTTGACTTTTGGCCTAAGCCTAAGTGTGGCCTGCAACGAGGCGCGAAGCTTGTCATTTAAACGTACCAGCTGACAGTGAGTCACGAAAATTGATGGACGTTTTATAATTGGTTCAAATGAACTAAACCAAACGTTTTTTCTTGTATTTTTCTTGTGGTTTGTCATGGTTGACGTTTCAGTTCGCAGGCTTAAATGAACTTGCTTCGTTCCTGCGCAACGTCTCAAGAAATTAAATAAATCGACCCTCTGTCTTACATGTAAATTCTTGAGGATTGTTGGCAAGCATAACTAAGGAGAGTTTATCACTTTATAGAGTGTTTTAAAAAGAAGACTTAAAGGCCCGTAGGAAAGCTCTATACTCCAGGGATTGTTGGTGGTTTTAAGACAGGGTTCCCTCGTCCTCCCTGCTCCCACTCAACGAATAAAAAGGTTTCCCCGTAGGCTGAAAACAAAATTGAAGAGTTCCTTCCATTCTTAGGTTAAAAAAAAACACTCGATAGATGAATTTTTAAGAAGAAGCAGTAAGAACCCGAACCCCCTTTAAACCTAAACTTCCTTGGGAATTAATTTTAGAGCTGTTAGATTACTATAAGTGTCCTATGTTTGAATCCCGTTCGGAAGCCAAGGGTACTGTAAATATGGGTATGTCAGGTGTCCTTTTCTGAATCTTCTGTAGTTTCTGAACTTTAGCATTGGGCTGATAGCATACTGAAAGTAGTAGTAGTAAAATCGCACGCGTTTCCTCGCCTCAGGATCTGAAAGCTCAGCATAATAATCAAATAGCGTATCATAATGGTATGCCCCGACGTTCATGGCCACCTCAACTTGTGCCTGAAGGGAGTGAGAAAAAATAATAATTAGAAGAATGATAAGAAAAAAAAAATCGGTGGAAGAACAAGAAGGCCTTGAATTCGACAGTCATCAACAACATGCAGGGGGTTGGGCAACACTCCCTCACTCAACACCCTAAATAGCATTTGTTAGCGAAAAGACGCAATACAATAATTTATTATCTGCGAGAAAGTAATTTCTCTTTTTTGAAAATTAAAGACCAACTTTGTGAGCGCACGAGAGTGAATAGCAGTGGCCATGTGGTCGATAGATCAGACTCGCAATTTTTGTCTGTGACATGACCACGCTGGCCTGAAAACGAAATTTACATGTACAGGAACACCAGTTTCCAAGGTTTTATTTGAAAAAAATGGTAGTGGTTTTTGTTTCTGGTAAAGACAAGAATTATAACGTGTAGAAGGTAAAACGAGGTCTCTGATGGGCCATGATCAGTAACTAGTGCACGATTTACCTATTTGTTTACGCTGACCAAAGTTCGGCCAGCGCTGAACGCCATAATTAAGCGCAAACATATACAAAGCTTTTTTTGAAAAATTACAAGCACTTCTGTACTATAACTCGATAAATTATAATAATCATCATCATAAAATTTATGATTAAATAAATTTATGAAATGAAAATAAATAATTTGTTGACTCATTAAGACTTTAAAACACTTACTGAAGATATGTCACTATTTGGTAAATTCAAGATGGAAAAGTCTCCTGGTGGAACGCGAGTATCATTGAAAATCTTGGTGGGTAAAAGAGGCGTGAAAGCTCCATAGTCACTCACAGGGTAGTTAACGGTGGCGTGTTTCACGCTTAGTAACCATAGCAACCTTGTTACCATGTCGACCACTTCGATCCTTTCACTTAAAACAGAAGGAAAGTCTTTTACCTGGCGACAGAAGAGTTGGAAACATTTTTATCTGGTCAGGTTTGGCTGTTTTGCGTCGTGGGTTCTGCTATTGTATATTTTACTGCAAATAGGGTCACTTCGTAAGGCAGCCCTACTGTCCTTTATTTAGGTGCTTTTGC
>CALNXI010000862.1:0-5000 GCA_942486025.1 Porites evermanni | reverse complement strand
TCAAGGTAGGCTCAATAGGATGATATATACGTTGCAATCTCAGCCGATTGCACAAAAAGCTTGAAACTCTTCTACGCAGTACACGTGAGTCAGTTAAAAAAAAACGTTTTGACTGAAAAATAACAAAAGTGTCATTTTGTGAACGACAAATATTCCAGCTAAAAATGGACTGATTGATGACAGTATTGCTCATCTTTCCACCTGTGTGTTGTTCAAAGTTGCAAAAGTCCTACTCTAAGTAGACAGATACTGTGAAACCCCTCTGCTGCCGGGTTGCATTGGTTCCTCTGGGGATCCCTGTTCCCTAACCGCGAGAGCCTCCGACCCCACGCAAGTGCCGTCTACTTCCTTAAGTTTCCTTCCACTTAAAATCAAATAGAAAACAGTAGATTATACTTAACCTCAACTAATGGTTCAGTGCTATTTGAAGCATTCTGGATAGCAGCTTCCCAGTTGTAGTTTGGGTTGAGGGTTTGTCTTAACTCGGACCACTTTAGCCCCACGTCCTCTAAACAGGTGGAATGAGGAAAATGTCACGATTACACAACACGATAAAAAAATCACAAAAAATTCTTGACCTAGGCCTTAGTGCATGAGCAAAAGTTAGAATTACATGCGCGTACCGACAATAAACTTTTACAGGTTCATCTATAATCTCAATCGTGAGCAACGATAACAACAACGATATCTGTGCACAACGTTGCGTGACGCCACAGGGAACGACTGCGTAGAAGCCTAGGTGATTACTGTTAACTAACCTGAGTCTTCTGTCACCCTACGAAGCACCATGGGATTACATCCACTTAGTCTCTGTTCAGCAAAGATGTCGTCATCTCGCCAATCGTTGAGTAAATCTTTAAAGGGTTCTACACTTGACGCGAAGCGATAGAAGCCAGAACTGCCCTAGATATAGATTGGACGTGTAGAATTGAAATAGAATCAATTTTAATAATTACAATAATTTCAATAGATACAGCGAAAGGAAACAGGCAAGGTAAACAAATTAATTAAAAATAATAACGATAATAATGATTATGATGATAATTATGATGATGATGATGATGATGATGATGATGATGATGATGAAAATAACAACAATATCTTAGACCCTAAAACGGAACCGATTAATCATCATTATTAACTACTCTAAACAGTTTGGCAATACTGTACATGTACAATTGTTAGACACGATCAACCTACAGTATCCAGCTCGGTTGGGTCTATATTCATTTGGCTACCACACCTAGCACCTGAGTTTCGCCAGAAATGGTTGAGCTGAACCGAAGGAGCCGAAGAAAGGGAAACTCTAATTGTAATGTGCAATGATGGTAAGCATCTTCATGTGATTGCAGTACTTTACCCCATCGATCGGTACCTTAAGTGTTTCTTTCACTTGGGGTATAGCTGCACGCTGAACTTCAACAAAGGCGGCGTTTAACCCTTTAAGCACCAATATCAAGGTAAAGATTCTTCAGACTGATCGCCATTCAAATTCTTAGAAAATTAGTTAAGAGAATTTGATACACGCCAACATCAAGGTAAAGATTCTTCAGCCTGATCGCCATTCAAATGCTTAGAAAATTAGTCAAGAGAATTTGATACACGATCGTAAGTGATCATTTCATTACTTCTCGATATTTTTCCCTTGATTGTGTATTGATGTTGTTAAGAGAAAATATATGTTGATTATTCCTGGGGGACTCGAGGGATTACGTTAAAATATGCAAACAACGTTAACCTCACTTACATTACTGCCTATATTCCTCCTGAATTCGTTAAACATATCCTCGTACTCCTCGAACCCAGTTATTTCTGCAGGATGTTTTGCTCTCCACTCGGCCGCAAAACCTTTGTTTTTAAGAAGCATGGACCCATAACCGAGAAAATAATTTTTCGCAAAGTCATCTTGAAGGAAGTAAGCCTTGAGCTGGTCAATGGTCATATTCACCAGAGGCATGGGTAGCGGTGGGCGTGGTGCAAGCTGAAATATGCGTCTCTGTTCGACAAGACCGTTTTCCCTTAGAACTTTACAGTCTGCTGAGGATTTCTGTGGTAGCTTTACAGGGCATTTGGCTGAATCTGCTAAAACGAATGAAGCTGTTTAGCTGCGAACGTAGACACATTTCAGGTTGTTGCTCTTTTCTGGAGCTTAGACGATGTTTTACTAACATTGGGAAATTAAGACAGATTTGCCGCACCATTCAGCATTGTCCGAGAGGAGGTTGTAAGGTACTAGACAAAAATGGATCCTCGATATAACGAACACTCCTTTATTGCAGAGAACGCGGTGTAACTAATGATATTTTTCACCCAAATGATATTAACTATCACAACCCAAAAAACATTAGTGACATTTCACTAATTACATTACTTTACATTGCATTGCGTTCTATTACAACATTACATTACATCACTTTACATTACATTCAGTATTCACTCACGCAGGTCATGTAGAGTCAGTAAAACTTTGACGATGAACCTAAAACTGTTATCAATTGTTTGAGGTCACTCTTTGTAGAACTGGGGAAAGGAGGTGCAAGCACCTTTAACAAGCCAAGTTACTCCGACCCAGAGTTACTAGAATCGAATTATTGGAATCTAAAATTCAAATATCGTAAAAGTCACTTAAGAGTCAAGATCACTTCTGTATCCATACCCTTGTTTCCTGCCTTCTTTGAACTTCTCTTCTCTTTGCTCTTTTCATTGACACTGTTGTTAATGGAAAAATTCAACAAGAGTGATCCTCTATTAACAAGGGTATTTGTCGCCCCATGTAAGGTAATCCGGATTGCGGAATCAGTGAAATTGTTTTCTAATGGAATTCGGAATCCCGGGCTTTGGAATCTGGAATTAGGCTGAAGAATCCTAAATCCCGCTAACGATTGGAATGAATCCGGAATCCAAATTCTACTAACAAAAAGTCCAGTTCAGGAGCCGATCCGCTCCTGTCCAGATCCATGTACCTGGAATTAGGAATCCACAGCTTGGAATCCAGAGTCCAAGTTCCCCTGACAAAGACTGGAATCCAGTACCTTGGAATCCGAAATCCACAGTGTGGAATCGAGAATCCAAGACTGTCTTGGGTCACCCTGCACGGGGCGATATCTGTAAGTCTGTTAATGTACGTTCTTGTTCTTGGTGGCTTCAGAAGTTTTTTGATTCAATAGACAACTGAGACAATAGTTATGGCTCAGGTTATATTTTACACTTTCGTACGTAAAGGATAGCTACAGAATAAAGTTTAGGGGAGAGGGGATCGACAGATGGAAAGGGCGGGTGGGGAGACTTAAAAAACAATGGATTTAAGCCATTAAAAGGAACTGTATTTCAAAGATTCTTCTCAATTGACCGCTTTCCTGTGTCATTTATATCGCCCTAGGGGATTTTACATGTCAAAATAATTCATACGGTTGTCTACCTTTTCCCGAATATCATTTCTCCAGTCAGAAGCAACAAGGTTAATAAAGAAACCCGCATGGTTAAGATTCAACTTGGGACAATGATGGTCGTTCTAATTGGCTATACAAGAGAAAAGAAAAGAATGTAAGTGATAAAAATAGCATTTGAATCTAGTTTTGTTAACACAATCTCGTCCTCACGATGAACATGACGAGGTATGAAATGACCAAAATCAAGTTCATTACATTTATATTTCGACATCTGACATCTTATTGCTCATCAGAATTACTACGGCGAGGTCCAAAGTGAAGAAAATTAACTTCACTGTGACCCATCCATGAAATTAAATTCACGACATTTATATGTCAAGACTTGACATCCTATTTCGCTATCAGAATTGCTACGGCGAGGTTTAAAAATGACCAAAGTCGACTTCACTGTGAACCATCTTTCACGCTTTTGCTTATGAACCTTTCCTTCTGCCATCACACGATTTTGTCTCCTTCACACGACCTTTTCTAGCGGTAATGTTGTTTTTCACGGTTTGAAGAAAAATCGAGAACGGAAAATACCACTGACGGAGGACAAATGGTGAGCATTATTCCGACGAGATCGAAGGGAGGCGGTTCTACAACTATGCTTTGCTGAGGTGGCTGGACTTTTCTGTTCGCAGGAAAAACCCTGTGTTTTCTAAGATAATAATTACAATGATGTTGATGATGATAATGATGATGATGATGAGAATGATATATCAGGGACAAGGGCTAAATAATTTTGCAGAGCAACTGGTCCAATTGATGTACTGACGTGAATAATAAGTTATAATAGAGCTCAAACTGAACAAATACGAAATATCACAACACTGTACAAAACAGAACGGAATTATTTACAGTTTTCAGTTCACAATTTACATTCAATTTGCAATATTTACATTTCTATCGACAATATTTTGATTCCACTTGTCCCTTTTTAGTCCTTTCTAAAAGGTGGCAGTAAGCTTTCATTAGCTCCCAGTTCATATAGCACGATATTCACTGATATTCCGTCATCAGTTAGAAAGAACCGAAGGGACTTACCTACCTTCCTAAGCTCGTGTGGAAATTGAATTCTTCGAAACGGTTACCGTAAAGATAGGTGGGCTCTTCGCGCTTTCTTGAGTGTGAAGAAGGACTGACAGAGAATCTGTGTAGGAAAAACAGCTAACATAACATGTTTCGCTTAGTCTATGTTTGCATCTCTGGAGTTACTAGGAAACCGAACCCTTTCAGCAAATTCGCATTCAGACTTCCAACCGTGTCTAACAGAAAAATTATGACAAATATTGGTCAAATAATTAAGCTGCCAATTTTTTGACCTATCATGAGACAATCTTTTCTTGTTTAAAGTTTGACTGGTATGAAAATGCTTCCAACAAGAGCAATCAAATATCTTATTTGTTTCATTTGCTTTATTATCATTTTTGTCATACAGACAAAATATAAAAATCTAAAAAAAGATGAGGTAAGGGAGCCCAAGGAAGCCAATAAGGCTTGTGAATAGGAGTCCACCTTTTAAAATTGTGTCATCTAATTAATAAATAAAATACTGACATCGGCAAGACA
>CALNXI010000861.1:158487-171461 GCA_942486025.1 Porites evermanni | reverse complement strand
AAAAAAAAAAAAAAAAAAAAAAAAAAAAAAAAAATACAGGTTTATTAATATTTAACTCTTTGAAACAAAGAAATTAATTTGTAACTTTATAGTTAACCGTCACTGAAAAAAATTAACCGATAGCCGTAAAAGAGTCAGAATTTTAGCCGATAACCGTAAATGCCACCACGTAGGAAAGACATATCCCTAGGGACATGTACCCTATTGAGACCCAGAAAAAAAAAATTATGTATATCAAAATATTTACAATTTTTTCAAAAACGGTTTAGATTCTTATGGTCTTGTCAATGTTAATGCCTTCTTTTACACCGAGTATTTTTAGGTTTCCTTATAATGGCACTTGAAAAATAATACGGCTATTTTCTTTGTTGTAGTTGATGGGTTTATTCAATGGGCACCTTAAACGTGTTGGCGCAATACAAAACTGTTATATACCCGTGACAAGAAAGAAATCCTTGAAAACGTTTCACGCAATAGAAATGAAAATATACATCCCGTAACTTGACAAAATATAAAAAATAAATGTATGCGTTTAAACGTGTGTAAATAAATATGGATACCTCATATAAACTGGTAATAAGCTGTGGGTGTAAGCTTATTGTTCAACGAATGAGAGACAATGGCCATTGGTAAATAACTTTTTTGAAGACCCACTGAGCAGTTTGTTCCGGTGTAACAAGAGCAACGTCGCGGTGTGCAGTCCTTTCAAGCTTATACGAAAGAGTTTTTCCAATTTTTTGATTATGTTCTTTGCTTGTATTTTATGGTTTACAATCAAGTTGTTCTTTCCAGTTCAGGGGCAATTCTGCAGTCCAAGTGGAGGTTAGTTTTGCCAGTGCAGACGTATCTGAGATTTCCTCGGATTAACCTTTGACTAACAGTTTAACGTTAAAATTACAGTGGTCTCAAAACCAGATATAAAAGCCAATGTGCAAAGATACTTACCCTCTATGAAACATGCTATGAAGTTCACCATGCAGGTTATGAAATTTGTTCGTAGGCTTACGCTTGTAAATAGATTAGCGATTAAGGTAAAGGTTACAGGACTGTTTGCCGAGATGCAGTCATATTTAAATTATTTAATACTTTGACACGAGAGAACATTGATATAAAATGGTTTAGTGGTACTTAAGAATGTCGAGGATCCTATATTAAACTATTTTAAAATATGTTATTCTGACTGCACTTGAACGTTTGAGGAAATCCGGGTTACTGAACACGCAAAGTTACTTTTGACGAACCTGATCTACTAATGAGAATGCATCGCTCAGTAATTAAAATACTGAGGTCTGCGAACGCTAAATATCATTTTATTTTTCCTTTTTTTTTCTAAAAAATAAATAAAGGAGACTTAACTTTGATGTTTGATAACACACTCGGATCGTAACGTGAGCTTGGGACGCCTGTGATTGGAGGCCCCCATGAGTTTGACGGCACTTGTTTTGGGCAAAACAATTTTCTTTTGTTTTTAAAATGAAAAATACTTTATAAAATATGCATTAACAAGAAAACGAACTTAAAAGGAGCTTCAGCTAAGAACCATTTAATACTTGGAGTGACCTAATATGATTTAAACGAGTCTAAAAACTGAGCAAAACTAGACCAGCAGTGACATGTTACTCTGGAAGTTGGGATGCGGTTGCGGGAAAAATTAATGATAATATGTATACCTTTTAAAGGTAAATTTCCTGTTTTTTTATCATGTTGTTCCGTTGCCACTTCCCTCAAGGGATTTATTAAGAAGTTTTGTTTTGCAATTCGTTGAAAGCTTAATCCGGTAGTGGATTAAATATAACAAATCTCTTGTTATATACGAGAGGTCTATTATTGAAAGTACAGCTATTTTTCAGCGCTCATTCTTTTCTGTTTCTCTTAGGCACCCGTCGCCAGCTAGAGTTTGACCACACTGTTGATGGAAAGCGCCTTAAAAATCACGTGATTCGTACTATTGACGTCACCTGTGAAAGATCCTGCCGGGCTTTGTGCTACATGGAACCAAATTGTGTCAGTTACAACTTCAACAAAGTCACAAGGAAATGTGAGCTGAATAATTCCACTATAAAAGACAGTGAAGAAATGTTGGAAACAAATCCAGATTACGTATACCTTGGAGCTAATGTAAGTTTTTGCTATTAAGTTTACCTTAATTCATGTTATATGTTTATGCATGCTAAGATTACTTTCAAATTAATCAGTCGTTGTGGAGGCATTAAGAATGTCTGTTTTCTTTCCAGAACGCTTGTGAAAATGAACAGTGCAAAAACAATGCAACCTGTCAAACAGGTTTTACAGACAGTGGATACCGCTGTATATGCACTTCTGGATTTGAAGGAAAGTACTGTGAGATTGGTAAGTTAAAGCTAATAAGATGCAGTTTCAACAGAAATTTCCTAACTGTTCGTACAAATCAGGCCAGAATTTGAGGGCATAATATAAAATCACTTGCTGACGCACAAAATGGTCTTCGAATAAAACTAGAACTCATAAATACATTTTCCAAAGTGTGGACAAGTCGTGGTTAATAGTTTTTGACAAAATTTCCCAAGGCAAATAACCTGGCATCGTCGCCCTGGGATATGAATCCGGGTCTGTTGGTTTTCAAGTGGCTGCATTATGTTGCTTTCATGACCCGCATGAAAACTTAAGGTTTGCTCGGCAAGTGCGTCTAATCAGACGAGTTGGCTACTGATCAGTGTATTTACTTAATTCAATTAGAGAGTCTGGAAGTAGCCAGTGTGAATAGGCTCATTTGTGTGTGGGGAGACTGCGAAAAGAAGGCGAAAAAGTGGAAGACGACAGGGAGGGGGAAAGCGGAATTAAAGGGTAGGGGACGCGTTCCTCCTATCTTTACGCTCCCAAGGAGTCTACCCACCGGCTACATTGAAAACACTGGATGGAGTACCTCCCCGTTTTTTCCAGTTATTAATTTGAAGCGCTATATCTTTCTCTTTGCATTCGCTCGTTTTGTCGCTCCTATCTAAGAAATGATCAACGTCCAGGGTGTAACCACTGAGTCATGGATGCACGCGGGAGGCTGAGGCTGCTAATAAGCTCAAAAGAAGCGTAAGAGTTGCTCCAGGCGTTGTAGAGAGCAACTTGGCTTTAACTCCTTGAGTGCATAGCAAACCTCCCGCGTGCATCTAAAACTCCGGCGATCGTTACGTATACACAACTGCAACGTTTACCATTTATTTTATAACATAATTAAAAGAGAAAACATTTTCATTTGCGTACGGTTGAGTCAGTCATCGCTCAGTTGACGTATGCGGTCACTTGCCTGTTTGTAGACAGATTATGCCTTTCAAAAACTTGACTTTGAGGTTTTTCTTTTGCTGAATCAGCCGTTTTCAGTATTTAGGTAGATTGTAAAACGCCTTTTGTTGTTATTCTGAATGACTTCTGTGTACTATAGGCCTAAGCCAAAGGTCGAATTTTTCATAAGAGGAACAAAACTCTAATTTGGGTCGACTTAAAGTACGTTAAGATTGTCTGTTGACGGTAAGACGTCGAACTTAGGATGCGTCGAACCAATCAACTTAATCAGACCAAAAATCATTTTTTTTTATTTTTCCTTCGAACGAGGCGAAAATCGGCCACCATCCACTGTATTGATGGTAGAAAGCTTATACTGAAAAATCAAAGCGCGCTTTAATTACTTGTATTGTGTTAAAAACTCTAATGAGGTCAATCTAATTCGGGTAGCTATACAAGTCCAGTGGTTTGTGGTGACATCCCTTGTTTTCTGCGGTGGGTACTGAGTTTGTCTAAATCATAAGGTCTCTGGTAAGCATGCATTTCTCGTGATAAAGTCTTCACTGATTAATGTTTACAGTAGTTATCAGATGAACTGATCAAAAACAGTTGAGCAATTATGTTTCAGATATAGACGAATGCGCAAAGAATACACATAAGTGCGATAACTATTCTTACTGCAATAATTCCAAGGGAGGATACAACTGCAGTTGTCATCCAGGATATTATGGAGATGGAAAGAATTGCAAACCAGGTGAGTCAGCAGTCTTTTTATCGATTTTGAAGATGCTTACCGGGAGACTTTGACAGCAAACAGCACAACTAAATCCTACGAATCCTACAAATGCAATGTACGTTTATCATCCTATTTTTTGGGCCTCTACGTATTCTTTTCACCTACAACCTCTCTTTCGTCTCCAGAAGCGAAAGTTTTAAAACTCATTGCAATTCTCCAGAACAAATTAAGTGTCTTGTTTTGTATTCCTTCACACGCAGAAGGTCTTTCTTACTCCTCTTTCGTGCCGTTTGAAATCTAACTTAGTTATCAGTAATATAGAATGGAGAGAATCAAGCTTTCGGGCGTTCAAATAGACCAAAGTTTTTTACAAATAAGTCACACAAATGAATTCAAGTCAAGTCAACTTTATTTAGGCAGGGTAGTCCTATCAGCCATTCGGCCCTGCGTAAATTATGACTACTTGATAAGACTTTAAAAATTAAAAATTACTTTAAAATTGTGTACAAGGATTTTAAAAAGTGCCTAAAAGGAAAATTACATATCATCATAATTTGTTTAAGATCAAGGAAAACAAGAGAGCTATCGAAGTTACCTAAGAATTATATTAATAAGAAACAACTAATGGCTAAAATGAACTCTAAGAAAGTTCGAAAAAGTGGAAAGCGACGTAGCTTCTTTTTTTATGTGGGTAAATTATTAAAAGGAACCGTACATGAAAATCTAAAAGTGTTTTTTCCTAGCATTAACTTAGGGTTCGGTAGATGAATCTCGTTGCTTTGTCCTGTCTTGTAAGTGTGAATAGTGCGATTTCTAATAAAGTAATCCGATAAATATGGAGGAACTAATTCATGTAGACATTTAAAAACTAAAATACGTTTGTGGGCTTTTTTAAGAACCAAGGCCTGTCAAAAAGGTGGGGTCTAAGTCCTAGTCCATCTAAGCCTGTGGCTTCAGCGCACCTCATTGTGTAATGTTGTCAGTACGATCATCACGCAATCATCATCATCATCATTTATACTTCTTACCACCTGGATTTCTTAACTCCCATGTGCTTGTGGTTTTTTTAAATTTACATCTCCGTTATTTTATTTTTGTAACACAGTCTCGTCGTGTAAAGACCTTTTCGACAGCAAAATGTGAGTAAAACTACAAAGCTAGTTTACTTTTTAGACAACTTTTATAATCACAAAATTTGTCGACTTTTTTTTATAGCGGGCATGAGCGGGGGGTCGAGTGCACGCGCACGGCATTGTCTCGTTTTGAAAATGTGGTATAAATATAACCTATCGATTCAGTGATCGACTCGGAGAATTCACTCAAATTAACTGAGGTAAATGGGACAACTGTTTGATGACGTCATTTTAGTCGAAAGAGGATAAAGACGACAGAGAAGGCATCCCCCATACACACCCTATTCCATAGGTAATTCGTCTGGAGATATTTTTAAGACCACAGATCCCAAAGGGGATTAGACAACAGCCAATCACATAGTGCGAATGTGTTCCGCGTGGATGACCTACGCTCAGAGCCACGCCTCCTTCACAAATTGACGCAGAACAAAATGGCGGAAGACGCGGAGAGAGATGTTGCTATTCGTTTTGTCGACGATAACGACTACAGAGAGATTTCTGCTAAAGCTGTGTCAGCAAAACGGAAATTAAAAAAGAATCGCCATTCCTGGCTTGTTTCGAAGCATTGTTACGACGTTGATTCGAGCGAAGCTGAGCGTTCTAGCGAAGACTATGAAAAAGTCAGTACAAGCGAGGAGGAAGCTGTAACCGAAACGGAGAGTGCCAATGAAATACAAGAAAACGTAGAAAGCTCCTGTTCCGATGATAGTTCAGCAGATGAAGCGAAGAGAAGGAATTGTGCAGGGAAGCCTAAACCTGCCCCTTCGAGTTTGACCGTCACCAAATCAAGCAAAAAGGCGTCGAAGAAATCAAATAAACGGAACAAGAGTCTTTCGGAAGAAGAGATGGAGCGATTCCCTTTCCCCAGGTGAGCGCCGACTCATTTCGCTTCAATATTCAAGAATTCTCTCGATCTCTTTACGCGCTTTCATTGCCTTTCGCCCGACATATTTTGCACGGCGTTTAGGCATGCGAAACCTCCACGAAACATCCACGAAGCGCGCGGGCGAGGTAACGTTATCCCGATTCTAAAAATAACTCGAGACGAATTACCTATGGAATAGGGTGTGTATGGGGGATGCCTTCTCTGTCCCCTATATCCTCTCTTGATTTTAGTGCAATCACCAGAATACTTCAGTTTTGTTGTTTTCTTCAAATTAGGGCTATCGGTTTTTAAACCACAGCAGGAATGACAAATTTAAATTAGAAAGCAAAAAATGAAATGGATTCTGGTAGTTGCTGTCAAGTGTCGTCATCGTGAAAATGGTCTATTGAAAGATGTCAAAATTGGGCCTCCACTTACCTATATCATATGACGCTCATTCAGGTGTTGTTTCCCTTCCAGATCAAACGAGAGCAAAGCCTATCCACTGATTTTGGGAGATGATGTATTTGACATTTTTTGCAACATGGCCGTGGCCCCTACTGAAAATGACGCATGCGGAGTTGGGGGTTGGACGCTGGTTATGAAGATCAATGGAACAAAGGTAGACCTATTCCAACATAGCCCATTTCGTCTTTTAAATCAAGAAACTGACGAAACTAGGAATTTTTTCTTTTTGTCAGTAATCGTTACATTTATGATGAAAACTCAAACAACTCAATACTTTATTGTTTTATAGCAAGATATATTGTTATATGGCTGGAAATTTTTTCCCACTTCACATGACATTTAACAATGAAACTGTTTCGCGCCAAAATCTATGAGCGGGTAACATTGCAAAGTCTATTACGCCAGACGTTATGACGTTAACAGTGGTTGCTTACCACTTACAAAAACTTTCCAGAAAATCCGGTTGGAAGTTAATGGAACACGACTTTTTCGGTCTTCCCAACGGAAAATCTCCGGGAGCAACGGAACATCTGAAAGGGTCGTCTTGTTTTTCCCGATGGAATACTCCAAACAGAAGTTCGTGTTCTATTTCTTCAAAGCCATCTTTGGTATCAGTTTCACGCCTTTGCGGCCGTTTTCCGGTAAAAGGAACTGATTTGTACAGTGGTAAACGCGATTCCAATTCCAGAACAAGATTTACCAGTCCTGAACTTTGCAAATCATTTACCCAAACCGTGAACCGACTGGTTTGCCCATGAAAATGGTAAACAACCTGTGCACTGTTACCCGCGAATGTTAACCGCTCTAATCTCAAATGTTTCTCGGGAAACAAAATTGAATTAACTATTTCCCCCTGGACCAGTCATTTAAGCGTTTATTATAACACCGCCGGGGTGGTACACAGCACCGCGCACTAGGCTTTAAAAGAGTGTGCTCACACACGAAGTAGCGTAATTTGCTACCAGCAGTGCTAGTATATTTCTAAAGTTATGCCAATAGTTATGTTAGTTTTTACAAATTATGCTCATTTTACCAAAAATGCAAAAAATCATGCATCTACTTTTTTACTTTGATTTTTTTAAAAGACCTTAATAACTATGCAACAACTAGCAAACACATTCACCCTATTTACATCCAGAAACCTTAAAAGTTTATAATTCATTTTCTGGGCCATCTTGGATAACCGATCTAATTATGTGCGAGTGTCAGTTGAATCCTGTGCAAAGAGTCCTAGGATACTTCCTGTAGGACCAACGTCCCATGAATGTCACAATTAGCGGGCAAAAATTGATTTTATCCATAAAATTCACTTAGGTTTAAACAATGAAGTATTTGCACGGCTAAAAATTAATGTTTACCAAGAAAAAATCCATAAAATTTCGACATTAATAGGTCATCGTCAGCCGCCTGATGACCAAGTGTCGAAAATGTGTGGATTTTTTCTTTTTAGATATAAATTTTAGCCTTGTAAAATGCTTCAAAAATTAATTTTGTCTCTTAGTTTGCCTTTAACACTGATCTCGATCTGGCCAAAAAAACCATTGTTGGTTGCATGATGTGCAAATGACAATTTTTGCCAAAATTGCAAATTATGCCATCGCGCAACTGGCAGAAGGTGAAATTTATGCTCGTGATGACGAATTATGCCAAAAATTGTGCAATTATATGTATCTAGACTGGTCTGTTACCGCATTTTTCACTGATGAAGATACTTTGGGAGCGTATAAGTCGCCTGAAATGTAAGGGAATCCAAGACAGTCTTGGAATCTGGATTCTCCGCCGTGGATTCCGGATTCCAGGTACTGGATTCCACTCATTGTTAGTGGGACTTGGATTCTGGGTTCAAAACGTTAGTGGGATTCTGGATTCCAAGGCCCAGGATTCCGGATTCAATAATGAAAATTTCCCAGATTTGGGAATCCGGATTCCCTTGCATGGGGCGAGTAAAAGAGCTAAGGAGCTTTTAAAATAATACACTTCTTTGGAAATGACAAGTTTGTGAAGTCTGGCGAGCCAAGTATAAAACTAAATTGATTACCTGGATTAAAAGTATGAAGTCCAATTACAGATAATTCGGTGCATCAGCCCAAATTTTTATTGGGCTTGTGCGTTTATGAATCAAAACTTTTAAAAAACGTTTCCTGTTAAATGAGTGCTTTAAATATTCCCCATTCTGTTGCCATCACAGCAAACGTTTCACTACGATGCCACCCTTTGGGGCAACAACGAAACTTTTAACCTTGATGGAGGGAAGACTGGGTTCGACTCAAATGAGACCAAACTTCCCACCTACCGGAACACATCCTTCTCTAAGATTTGCCTCGGTATGATGATTGACAGCCAGGCCAAATTCATTACGATCAGCAGGAACGCCAGCTCAATACCGTGACACTTCATTGGGTCGTGACACGTGGAAGTCGCTGATTGGTTTTGAGGCCTCGTTGCAGGTCAATTGTAATAAGGAGGGGTTTAACACCGTGAGCGAAGTTGTTGGTCATCCCAAAGCAAGAATTGGCATCATTGGAAACAATGAGGGGAACTGTGGACGATGTGACTCCAGAATCGGGTTTAGTACTGGAGGAAACTCTGATGACACTAACACTTGTGGAAACGAAGCTACGTTCTGGAGTGATAATGGTGACAAGAACATCAAGGCGATGGGTTACATCTTAGTGCAGTGACAAGAAATTAATATAAAAGACGAAACTTACGTTTGTGGAAGTTTTTTTTGTGTGTGTCACTATCACATTTTATTAACCAGAATAAACATCCGGGTCCTTTGTCTGAAATCTTCTCACTTTTTGCTCCACAAACTAAGTTTACCGAGGTATTTTGTGAAATAGAGCCATAAACTGTTAACTGTTAAACCTACGAATTTAATAAAATGAAGATGATAAGTGGAACGTTTCTCGTCACTTACGCTGTTCATTCGATTGGTGACTGCATCATATATTTGATTTAGTCTGTAGTTAATTCGCTCAGCTCTCTTCTAAATCTGTTTGACCCAACACAAAACATACACAGCCCTGGGGTGCGGCTCGCTTCAAGCTAAGCCTTCGGTTTATTCTGCGAAAAGACTAAAGCAATCATGACTTATCATACAAAAGTAATATATAAGTAAACAAAACAATCCATGCAACCCTCAGCTCCAAAGTTTTCAATCGCAAGCCAACTGAAATGGGAAGATGGAACAAGAACTGGGTGAAAAACCTCCACGTACGTCCACTTGCTCCTAGGAGGAAAACCCTAGGCCAGTTGTACCCCATAAACAACGGTCCCTCGGACAAGACCAACTAAAGGATATTAGAATAGATGAAAAAGCGTTACGACGAGAAAACTAATATACCTAAGGCTTTAGAAATTGAAGTGAGGAAAGAATCTTTGACATAACCATCCTTAGCAAATTCACTAGACCAGAGGCGATGTCGCTTAAAAAGATGATCTGCAACACAAGCATTTGTGGCATTAGCAGCCCGGCCACTTCTTAGACTACGCGTACCAAAGCGCAAATATCAGCCACAATGTCTTTAAATGCCTCTAACACTGACTATAATTATCTTAAACGCGAATAACTTAAAACCAGTATTGAAGATATCACTGCAGTGCTATTTCCAGTTAGTATAAATCTACTAAGCTAATAAGCCATACTAAATACTATGGCTAAGCTTACTATCACAAATGCTGCAATCTAACTGGCTATTCCGTGATAGACAATGAGCAACGAAAACGTGATCAGCAGGCGCAGTTTTATACTTCAAAATGACAATGACTAAAGTAAAATGTTCATTTTAGTGGAATATGAATCGAGATTTATACAACTAACAACAATTAGATTATTCGCTTTCGAATTCCGATACGAGATAAAAATCTCGAGCTTGCGATCTTATTATTAGTACTAGTAATAGTTGACACTATAGCTGCCCCCGCTCTGTATGCTGTCGGTCAATGTGCTCGGCGATTTTCGAGAGCTTCCGAAGCAATGACGTCGTCATAAAGTGCAAAACGATTTTCCTTTCTTCGACGTTCGAAGATGTCGCGAATGAGTTATCTTGGCTTAGATCCTTACTTTGAAGACTTAGTGCCATCATATCATCCATAAGAGAGAAAATCATAGCATCTGTCTTATCGTCTAACGCCCCGGCCATTCTTGATAGCGAATTTTACAAGAGCCGAATTATTAAAACCTGCTGGCTGCTATCTATCTGAGGTCAAATTGTTAGAAACGGCCCTTGCCTTATGCAATTAAACCGGGTCAGCATTATAGATCCCATCAGCCGTAGCCCCTTTCTCCCCTCATGAAATTTACACAAGGTAGAACTGTTTTCTACTTTTATATCACACTTAGGTGATATTTCAAGTAGGAAATGTTCACGAAAGCGCATTTTCTTTGAAAGAAAAAAAAAATTGAATATGAGCAGCAGCAGGATTCGAACCCGCGACACATAAGATCCAATATACCACGCTAACCACTGGACTACTGACAGAGGATTTGACGAGTGGATGGGAAATAATTTAAAGACATATAGCATTAACCCCAACCCAAAAAAGAACCTAACCAGTTTCGAAACAATGCTTAACCCTAATCACTAGAGGCAGTACTTAACCCTAATCATAAAGGCAGTGCTTAACCCTAATCAGTAAAGGCACTGCTTAACCCTAATTTGTAGTGCTTAACAACTTTAAGGAAAACTATGTTGTGTAAATTTCGTGAGGTGTCCGAAGGGGCTACGGTCGATGGGATCTAATGTTAACCTTTAAATCGAATTTATGCTTTTTTAAATAGCAATAACCGCGATGACCTGGTAGCTAGAATACAAGCTGTGAATACTAAGCACGTTTCACTTTCACACAAGTCTACGACCGTTACAAACATCACCAGGTCTTCGGAAACTAAACTATGACATGCTATTTGCAAAATATTACCTTTACCATCTGAAATTAACTCAGCTAAATATTAATTTCAATGCTTTTACCGAAAAGCTACATTCTAAATACCGTATAGAAAATATTGCACACGTAAAAAATATCAAAACTCGACTTCCTACAAAAAAAAAATTAAATAAGTAAAATAAATTGATTGAAAAAAGTGATTAGAACGTTGTCTTTTTAGAGCAAATGTATTTTTTTTTTGGATGATTTTTTTTTCTTTTCCCTTTTTGTCTTAAGCTAATTTATCATAAGTTATGTTTAAATGTGTTAAGTATTGTAAATTAGTAAATGTTAACATTGTAAGTAATGTAATTAAGTGCAGTAAGTTAAGTATAGTAAGTATTATTAGTATAATAACCATTGTTATTATTGTAAGTGCTGTTGTACCTTAAAAAATCTGTTGGAGATTTTCGTTCTTGTCTTCTCGGATAAGGACGATAAACCGTAGGTCCCCGTCTCCTGCATCTTCTCTGGTGTTATGGTCAGCATGGGACGTTAAAGAACCCACACGCCGTTGTCGCAAAGAGTAGTGAACGTAGCTGTCGGTTTTGTGGTCTGGCCTTGTTCATGTTTCATGGGTTGGCTGTTTAGCTTGTTCATACGTTTCTGTAATCACCTTTGGTCTGATTTGCCCGAGTGCGAGTTAAAGTAAGTAAAGTATAGTAAAGTATAAAGTAAAGAAAACGCTTTATAGGTCGAATCTTTGTTTACAAATTTTTCCTTGTCAGAACATGCGCTTCATTTCCTTATTAAGTTACAGGAATGCCACTATCCACGACACAGAACAATTGTGTTTCACTGAAAATTTCAGTCCGAGTAATCACGTATTTTTTGAGACACGCGATGTTCAAGACTTGAAACTTTACAAGGAATGTATCGCTTATGAAATACTTTTGCTACCACGAATTTTGCTTTTTTCTTGTTTGATATTTCCTTACGTATCACACACAAGAAGCTGAAAATTGTACAGACTACAGAGTCCTATGAGCTCTTTCCTATTTTTCATGATTCTTTTTCAAAGTAACTTTTTATACTAATGAAGTAAAATGCTAACGGTGACGCCAGCAAACGTTCGCCGGCCGCACAGAAAGAAATCTAAATCGCATTGATAATGAAAATACCAAACGGTGTCTGTTTTTCCTTGTCACAATATAATCTCACATTAACACTACACTAAGGGCAGTAAGATAACATCAAACAGGAAAATTTTTTGGAAACTTTTTTTCTTTATTACAGTATGAACTATCGCAAACCGACTTTTACAAACCAACCTACGCGAAAACTAAATGACTCCTTGGTAAAGGAAGTCTGACCAGATCTTTGTTTACCATTAGTTCCTCAGAAGCTTATATCGATCCTAACCGAGTTACGAAAATGTCACTTTAAACTATCGAGAAGACATCATAATGTTACCTTTCTCTAGCAACTCCATTCTGAAATAAGGTGGCACCCCGACACAACGAAGAAGTGCCAGGTGTCTCTGTAAAGTGTTTGCACGTTCAGTTTGTATTAAAAGACGAAACGTTACATTGTGGTTCTATGTTTCCTTGTGATAAAAAGGGTTTTGGTCTGTCAGAGTTTTACTGTATCC
>CALNXI010000861.1:136530-154021 GCA_942486025.1 Porites evermanni | reverse complement strand
GAACCAGTTTTTTAACCAGGAGCGATTCCCACTCACTTCTGATACTTTATTGACACGAGTTCCTATTTCAATATAGGTTTAATTCAAGGTTAGCCGCGTGATAGCTCTTCATTAGCGAAAAGGTCCAAGTGATATTTTGATTGACTTGTTGTTTAGGATCCCGAGGTTTTTTAACACCTTTTCGCTAGCTTAACTGGCGAAAATATTCTAGGAATTTGCCCTTCAATTCCAAATTCTTTGATGTGCCGCCAGATGCCGTGCAAAAATATCACCGCTTGCGGCTCCTCGTGCTTCATGAAAGGCTAACATTAACAGTGCTTCTTACCTTGAACGCTGGTTGGCGGGTTTTTCAGCTTCTGCTGACGAATCTTATAAGGTGAAATCACCTGAATAGTTTTCCCCTCGTGCTTAATCTCTTGAGAATATTCTATCAACCTCTGAATTATTGGCCTGGCAGCTGGATGTACCACATTAGCCCCACCACAGGCCTGCTGGGAAGCACGCCTCTCTTCCCACCGTCGCTTTCGTTCGAGGCCGTACTCTGACCAAGTAAGAAAATAGTATCCAGGCTTCTCAGTCGGTAGTACCTACGAGTGTAAAACACCGCTGATTGAAAACATGTTGTCGCAAAAAAATTGATGCAGGTTCATACGCTCTTTTCCAAGACTTTTCCAGGGCCCAAGTTGATTTTTCTAGGACTCCAAAATTCACATATTTCAGCTAAGCGCTTTCAGTCACTCCCAAAATCTCAATATTAATTCTCCTTACTATTTGAATTCAAGGCCTTTCCAGGACCTGTAGTCTTTTTCCAGAACTTTCCAGTCCTAGAAAATGCCACAATAAAATTCCAGCTTTAAGACCAAAACATTTAATGGGAGCAAGAATAAAACTGCTTGGTTGATTCTACCAGAGAAAAAACAAATTACCATAACAAGTAAATAAAATTCGATAACGCTCTCAAAAATATTTGAAATGAGGGTTAGAGACTAATGGGAGTGATACAACGGCAAGCGCACAAGCTGGCTGGAGAAATGCACAAGAAATACCAATCCTAGTACTGCATGCATGAGGCACAACCGAGTGCAGTATGAAAGAAATTGATCCAATAGATATCTAAAGCTTGTAAAGGACGGTGGAGTACTTTGGGGGCGATGGAATTATTTGTTTTGCAGACGGAACTTCCAAAGAGGGTCTATTATAGGGGGTCGCACATTCCGCAAACCACCTTATATAGTTTACTCTTTCTAGATCGCAACCTGCTTTGGTTTTTTTCTCAAGGCCGAACCCGCCTTTGTTTTCTGGACCGTGAACCACCCGACAAATACGGATGAATCTGCAAGCCGCAAATGAAGTAAACTGCCACACCGCCAGAGTATAACAGACCCTCTAACAATTTAGCAACTGACAAACTACGACTTGGAAAGTTTTCGGTATCTGCATTTTCCTTTGAGATAAGAGGATATCTTGCCAAAAAAACTATGCAGTGATTTTAGCTACACGTTAGTCTATCTAACATTAAAATTTAAAAAGAAAAATCCAATTTGCATTTGCAGCAAACTTTTACAATTTGTTTGATTTTTACAGACAAATATTCTTTAACCGACAATCTCTTTTTATCTAATTCGTAAGAAAGCAGTCACAAACCTTGAGTAAGTGAGTGTGATTGGGGTTCGATCTCTCAAAATCTGGGTCCACAGCCTTCAGCTCTGTGTGCAGCTGGTACTGTGAATCTTCCTCCATTACGTACACATCAAAAGTGTCAGATATCTCGGGAAGATAAGTACCATCGCCGGAGCTCCCCATGAAAACTGTACCAGCGTGTGTCCCTTCCACTGCGGAGGTCTTTGCGATATTTTCAGCGATTTTCCAAAGCTTCTGAATGACATTCTCATTAACTTCCAGAACAGTTTTCAACTGTTGCACGTTCGATGATGTTGCACTCGATTTACCTTCGCTCAGATCCTTACTCTGAATACTCAGCGCCTTCATGTCATCCATAAGAGAGATGATGATAGAATCCGTCTTATCCTCCAACTCCCTTGCGAGCTTAGAAACTTTCATCGTCATTTTTCCTTTCGATTATAGCGAAAAGACCGTGCCACACTTTATTTCAAAAACGAAAGTAGAGAACACTTCCGCGATATCGTTTTCACTCACGTGACGAAAATCATAGCAACCGTTACTACGCCGCCATATTGGTGTACCAAAAGTGTAAACAAAACTAGAGCGCCGTTTGCGTGCAAGATGGTTTTGTGCGTGATTGTGGGCTGTGCTTACAGAAGTGGACGAAATAACGGGGTTTACTTCGCAAGAGTCCCTTCTGTAGTTACAAATCAAGGTAAAGAAGCGGAAAATTTGTCTAGAGAAAGGAGATCACGCTGGATTTCGGCGATTAGTAGAGACGATCTTACAGNTATTTCAAAAACGAAAGTAGAGAACACTTCCGCGATATCGTTTTCACTCACGTGACGAAAATCATAGCAACCGTTACTACGCCGCCATATTGGTGTACCAAAAGTGTAAACAAAACTAGAGCGCCGTTTGCGTGCAAGATGGTTTTGTGCGTGATTGTGGGCTGTGCTTACAGAAGTGGACGAAATAACGGGGTTTACTTCGCAAGAGTCCCTTCTGTAGTTACAAATCAAGGTAAAGAAGCGGAAAATTTGTCTAGAGAAAGGAGATCACGCTGGATTTCGGCGATTAGTAGAGACGATCTTACAGACGACATTTTGGAGAATGACCTTGTTTGTGGAAGGCACTTTGTTTCTGGTAAGGCTGCGAAAGGCTGGGATAGATTTAACGTTGACTGGCTTCCAACACTGTGTTCAGGGCACTCTAAGAAAGCAGTAGGTCCCAAAAACCTGGAGAAAGCGGCAGAGCGAAGCCAGAGAGCTAGGGATCGTGAACAGATCAAAAGACCCGCACAAGAACAAAGGGAAAAAGAGCTTGAAGCCGAGAGGACCGCCAAGAGGATAAATCTTAGCGAACCTAGCCACCAAATCGCAGATGTGAATTTTATTTTTGACGATCAGATCGAGGAAACGCCAAACGAAAAGGGAATTCAAACTGAGAAAGTTGTCTGCAAAGAAACTGGCATTCAGTCGGAGGAATATGATTATTTATTCACGCCACTTAAAGATCACTAGGCATTTGATCAACATGAGTTTGCCAATAACGAGGATAAAGTTAGATTTTACACAGGGCTGCCTTCCTTCGATATTTTAAACGCTGTTTTTCTTCACGTTTCCTCTCATGTATCTCGTGACACTTTAACTTTGACAAAATTTCAAGAATTTGCCTTGACACTGATGAACTTGAAACTAGACATGCCACTGAAAGACTTGGCCTTTCGTTTTGGTGTTTCCCTCTCGACAGTATCTCGAGTTTTTTCTAGTTGGATGATTGCTTTGGATGTCAGACTTTCACCATTAGTGTCTTGGCCTGATCGAGAAGACCTGTGGCGCACAATGCCACAGTGTTTTCAGGATTCTTTTGGGAAAAAAGTAACTGTTATTATTGACTGTTTTGAAGTTTTTATTAATCGCCCGTCAGGTCTTTATGCCAGGGCACAGACATTCTCCTATAAGAACCACAATACAGTTAAGGTTTTGATTGGGATCACACCTCAGGGCAGTATTTCCTTTGTTTCCAAAGCGTGGGGTGGAAGAACATTAGACAAATTCCTAACTGAGAACTGTGGTCATTAAAGAATATACTACCAGGAGATTTAGTTTTAGCAGATCTTGGTTTTTACCATACAAGAAAGTCTTATGTTCCATCAGGCCCAACTGGCTATTCCAGCATTCACAAGAGGAAAGGACCAGCTCGACCCAGTAGATGTTGAGCGGACAAGGGGTGTTGCCCATGTAAGGATACATGTCGAAAGAGTGATTGGTCTCCTCCGCAGGAAATACTCTATTCTATCTGGAATTCTTCCAATTGATTTTCTTATATGCAATCTCCAAGGCTCCAAGGAAGAAGCAGTGCCCATGATTACTATTAGTATTATTACTGTATGTGCTGCTCTTGTTAACCTATGTCCAGGCATTGTTCCTCTTGATTAACAATATTACATCATAAAACAGGTTTCCAATGACCAGACCCTTAGTGACTCTTGATGTAAATGTCAAATGTGTGATTCCAGAAAATATCCATACCCCATCCACGGATGGTCAGTGGAAGTTCGTAAGGGGTGGGGGGGGCTAAAGGGTAGAAATTTCCGAGGGGTATGGGGGGTGCTCAAGAGAAGAATTTTCCACGGGGTTGTAAAAGACGCGAACAATCGTATGAGTCATACTTCAGTATATGTGGATTATTTTGATTTGTATTACAACAAAAATAAGAAATAGATGCCCTTTCGAGAAAAAACTTAAAGATGTAACGGTCGGTCCGTCCAACGTTTGACTTTGACGAAGTCTTTAAATAAATGTTGTCCTTCGGGCAAATCAATCGCAATTCTTGGTGCAGTTCTCAACAGGTCCGTTGCTTCTTCGGGAATAAATTTTAGCGCATCGGTTAATAATATCGAACGTGTATCTAGATTGCGGACTCGATTGCAGATTAGTCTGATAAAAACTTAGGTTAATCGAGAACAAACGTCGTCTATCTCGGCGCTATATGTCTCAAGCTTCGTGTAAACAACTTTATGCAAATTTCTGTTGACATTCAGGGAGCTCATCGCGACAAAGCATTGCGTGACGACGCAAATGAGAGCTTTAATTTGCTGTATTTTATTATTGACTTCCAATAAAGTACCGTTGAAGGCAAGCTGTTTGTCGAACAGACTTCTCGCCAAATCAAGTTTTTCCCGAAAATATTAACGATCTGTTTCTTCTTTGTCGACTGTGTCGAGGAGACTTTCGATCACGTGCTAGGCGACGAAATAGATCATATTTCACCGATGTTCATTTCTGAACATGAATTGATGCAAATATGGGACGCAAAATGAATGTTTACATATTTTGTTCTTTCATAACCCAAATAAGTTTTTTTGTAATTCTTGAAATTTGTTAAGCTGCAAGCGTAATTCATTCAAAGTTAAAATTAATTACAAACATTGACTTTGTGGTGACTTTAGGACCCGAGGCCGAACATTTTACGCTAAACTTTGTTTGAAAGTTAGTTTTTAGTAGATCCGTTTTGAAATTCGAATATCTTCACATAGTTTATAGTGTATGAGCCAGGACCTCAAAAATGGTCGATTGGTACCATTCAAACGGACAAAGACTTATTCCTGTAAAAACCTAGGTTATTAACCCAAGTTTTTATTTTTGTGTGATAGCACTGCACAAAGTGTCATCTTTAAGCGTTACATCCCGTTTTTCTTACCCCTACCCCCCTAAGAGGACTTTTACTCACTTAGCCTACTGAACATAAAGAAAAGCATTTACAAGTATGTTATGATCCATACAATGCCCAATTTATATGCTCACGTCACACGTTATTGACTTAACAATCACTCTTAACCACCAAATACACGTCATAGTGATCACGTGATAGGTCGAATTGCCATAAAATGCCAAATATACCGAACTACTGTTTTCAGATTGGCAAAAAGATGAAATATGTACCTTCCGAAGTATTTTAAAAGTTATCTCAATGGTTCGACTTTACATTTAACGTTCAATTGTGCAAGCTGATGCAAATCCCTGTCTAAACAATAATATTCTGCCGTAATATTCATTTTTAAACACTCGTTCCCAGTCTCCCAGACTCGCGGCTCTAGCTATTTTTGGCATTGCTGCTTACGATATTGTTAAAAAACTTCAATTTTTACTAATTGAAGTATATTTTTCTGGGAAGGAAACTCATCTTCATGCAAAAAAGCGCATTTTTCTTTATTTGAAGAAACTTTCCTTTTAAGTTTTAGCTACTGCGGCATGCATTCCTATTGAAAATGGAAGTTGCTGTTTCTCTAACAACCCAGAATATTTGCAATCTACAAAGTTCATTAAAAGTCATCATCATCATCTTCGTCTGCTTCATTATCAATAATGTTTGATGAATCGTCTTGAGCTGGCTGGTTGGTGCAGTCGTTTAGCGAGCAGAGATCCGTGCACTTCAAACCACTGTTCATGCAAACACAACTTGGGAGTTCACAGGTCTTCTTACATTTACACGCCAGCAGTTCCAGGACAGCAGAAGGAGCTGGCTGCCCGTCCATCCAGTCGATCACTAGTTCAGTGGATGCAGCGTCAGTGGAGGTCTGTGTTATCCACCCCATACCAACTGGACTGGGAATGTCTGGGTTAGCCTCCAGGCTCCGTCTCCATAAAGCTGCAGGAGTGATGTAATACTAAATTAGTTGTTATCCTCATCACATTTCCTGTGACAAATATTTAATAGAAACAGGCATTGTCAACTAACCCGCTTGGTAGTTTGCACGAAGAATGTGTTTCCGAAGGGAGTCCTGGCAAGGAGGTAGCTGGTGTGACTCCAGTTCCCCATTCTTTGCACAGAACAGCTCGTATCGTGCATCATTCACGTGGCTGGTTGTGTTGCCGACTGGTATGTACATGGAGCAGGTGAACTTCTCAAGCAAAGTGTAAAGGTCCTCTGATACTGTCCAGGACTGGCCAAGCTCTCGGAACGCTCTTCTTGCGCCTTCATTGCTTTTAAGGATTTTAAGAGCCCCTATCTTTCCTTTACCAGCAAAGGCACTTACTGAATCGCACCCTGTAAAAGAATGCAACCCAATCAGTGCCTCGCATATCTCTCGCCCGGTTCTCTGAACTGCTCCTTTGATGTCGACAAGTCGCGTCCTCGTTCTGGAACCGCACTTCATATAGAGTCTAGTGTTGATAATGCTTGAGAAGTTCAAAAGCAAGACAAACACGTCTGTGTCTTCTGAGATCACTGCGACTGCTTCATACCCCTCCTGGGCAGCATGTTTAGCGTGAAGCAGTAGACGAGTGTCAGCTTCCTCCTGGTTACTTGTCAGCTCTGCCACATTCTCGCTTCCCCTTTCAGTTATCTTCCAGCATTCGCTCTCGGCAGTAACAAACAATGTTTTTCCTTTCAGCCTTCTCATGCAGTCTTCTTCTCTCCATTCTCTGGAAATGAACTTGATTAGACTTGTCTTGTTCTTGACCTCCGACAGGAACTTTCTCCACTGCTTGACCAGCTGAGTAGAACTTATATGCGACAGTTGAACTCCCGCAACTTCTCCACGCATGGTTCTCTCTGCGTTCTTAATTGACATATCTCTGTATGTATCGAAAACCACGTCGATTCTGTTGCTCTGGGAACCTTCGTGAAGAACTTTTGTTAGAAGAGAAGAAGCAACCATTGCGAAGGTTGTCTGTCCTCCACCAACGCTCAACTTCTGAACTAGACTCATACCGTCGATAATAGCAGCTGAGTTCTGCGGAAGGCCATCAGCTAACGGTACATCCTTTTGGAGGGGAGTCGCCAGCGCTGCTTTGTTTGTTTTTCGAGGAAACCCTTCTGTAGTTGCTAAAGACCACGGTAATGGCCCCAAGCTGTACTGTAGCAGTTCTCTCACATCAATCTTCCGGCTCTGACCAATGATTATGATCCGCCCAAAAAGAGACCTATCGGCTTTCAAGACCATCGTCCTGCCGTCGGTGGAAACCTTTTTCTTCTGACTAAGGGAAGAAAAGGTTTTCAGTTTGTTCAACTTCATTGTGTCATGAAATTTCTTCTGTGGTGGAGACGATTCCAGACGTTGCTCTTTGAACACTTGATAGGCCTCTTCGCCGACTTTTCGAGCGTTCAAAAGGTCTCTAGTTACATCTTCAGGCGCTTGTTTGGCAGTGGATAAACTCACAAGCTCTTTCCTCTCTGTGAAGGGATTGTTCCAGCCTTCAATCAGACTCTCTATTGTTGTTACTGCTTGCTCGTCTTTGCGCTTCCTGGTAGACAGCATTTCGTCATGATGATAGGATGGGCGCTTGACTTGAACCATGTCTCTCAAATGAGCAAGAAAGGAGCATCGGTACTCAGCTGTCATGTAGAATCTAGTTACCGCTCCTGTCTTTAGACTATACTTGGTAATGCCCCCACTTGACTTGGTGTCCTTGTTGACAGTGACTTCCGTGGTCTGGTCTACAGGGATGCGCCCAAAAGGGCTTTCTCCAGCAAGTTGAACGGAAAATCTTCCATTCATGAAGTTGGAATACACGTTCGGGTGTTCGGAGGGGAGATTTATCATCTGAGCGTAGTAGACAGGTAGATACCTAGCATAGTTTATTTTGTCGTACGCGAAGCACCACGGGATCATGTTACGAATGGCGTAGAGATGTAGCTGCCAGTTACCTTCACGAGATGCTCGAATCAATCCAAGTAGTACATCACCGACAATGTCAATGTACGACATCCAAAAGCAGGACAGTGGGCCATTCTCAGAGCGCAGGTATTGCAAGTATTGCATCCAAATCAGGTGAATTTCTTTGAAAGGATCACTGTTCAAAATACTTTCACACTGTCGGAGTTCTACTTCATTGACCATGTCGCTGACCTTGACTTGGAGGACACGTAGTTTACCCACTTTGTCTGCATGGTTAACTGTTAGCCATGGCACAAACTGCTTCCATACGAGTCGCATAAGAGCTTCGTAGATGTACTTGTGGATGCGAACAGCACGATTATACACCTTCCCTTCCATAACACCACACACGGATCCTCCAGCTAGTATGCCAGATTCGATACAGACATCACTCAAGCCTGCATCTTGAAAGCGCTTCCCTATTATGGACAGTAGGTTGCAGATTGTATGAAATGTTCCTAAGCGAAGAATGATTTTCTCATAAAGCTCTCTGTTTTTCCAAGCAACCTCACATGCTTTGGCATATAATGCTTGATCCAATACAACGACGATCTGGTCTAGATAAAGCCTTTTCCTGATGTCTTCGGACTGGCGCAGGATTTCATTAACGGTGCTTAGCTCTGTCGCTGGGGCATTAATTGTTGGTAAATAAGCCACCACGTCCTCCCGCACATCCTCCTTGCTTCGCGTTTGAACATGAAAACCGGTCCAGCTTGGTACCCTCTGGTCCTCTACATGGGTCTGGCGTGCCACAGCCCAGGTCAGATTCCATGCTTGAGCATTACGAGCTTCTGCTTCCTGGATGTTCATCAGATTGCTGCTCGCTTTAATACGACCTGGACCAACTCTTTCACCAGCGATGTACGTGGGCAAAGGTTGCTCTTCGTGGATGATACTCCTCTGCTTCTGCTTCAAAATTGGAGGCAGCTGTGGAGCTGGTAGATGTGGCCCAAAGACTCTTGGTTGCACCGCTATTCCATTAACTCTGTGGGTTGTACCCCCTCCAGTCAAGGTTTCCTCTAGGCGATCGATGTTGTCCCAAGCTAAATTGGTAAAAACGTTTGGTTGAATGGTTCCTGGCAGTATTGTAGTCTGATTGAGGTTAGCAGCGAGTTTTTGGAGACATAAGGCTGTATCATTCTCTTCTAGCTGGGAATACGACACGCCATGGCCAAATCTATTGAGCATACGGATTAATTCTACATTGCCAGTCAAAGTTTTGACTCCATACGATAGGAGAATCTGCTTAGGTGGTTTTGTCCTGCCGCCGGTCACTGCATAAATAATATCTTGACTGAAGGACTCAAGTAACATTTTCACTCTTGGTGAGGGATTCTTCACGTCACGATTTGATGTGAGTAGTCCTATCAAGAAGCGACGAAGACATTCTGGTACAGGAAACTGATCAACGGATAAATCGGACGGGAGAATAGGCCAGGGCATAGTCCACTTCATATCTAAAATCACATTTCGCAAGTGTTCAGCGCTCTGATCGACGATCGTTTGCATTTCTGTTGCTTGGGACTTAAAACTCATTACTTCCTTTTCCAGGTTAACCATCTTCTTTACTGTTTCCTTGATATCCAGGTTTGCAGGAATAACCAGTAGCTTTCCCTTTTCATCTGGAAAAATTTCCAAAGTGGAACCAAACTCTGACTCTAGTTTCTTTCTCAGGTGTTTCTTCGTTGATTCCTGAAGCTTCTCTGTACCTCTCGATTGAAGAAAAGATTCCAGCTTCTTTGTTAACTCAATCATAGTTACCACAACCTGCGCATCTAAAACATCAGTTCTAATAAAACTAAATAAATCTGAAAAGGCATCATATTCAGCATCATTCTTGGGTTCGCTTTCCTCTGGGTGCTGCTGAGGAGTGGGCCTTGTGTAGTCACGGTAGCACGTTCTATGATAGTGTGCTTCTGCTGCAACGATATCTCTACTTGTAATTGCCAGGATCCGCTCGTCACATCTCTCGGTAGCTATCTGGCGCAGAGTCTGGTCCACTCTTAGCTGAGTAGCTTTTACCAGCTTTTCTAGTGTACGGTTTACATACTTGGGACTCTCACAGAAAATGCATTCTTTATAGTAGACACGAGATGCGGAGTTCGCACTTCTTTTTCTGGGCCTTTCAAGTAGAGTTTCATCTTCATAAGTATCCTCTTCCAAGGCACGTTTTCTTTTGAGCGACTCTAAATCTCTCTTGATGGTAAATGCACTGCGACATTTCCTATGGTGGAATATTTCAGGCACTTCCCCTTCTTGAGCATTTCTCGCAATTTGAAGGAGGGCCTCATGTTTTCGAATCTCTACCGCCTCTAACAGCGTTGCCCACGAATCATAACTTTGGGGGCTTATCAAATGGTCATCGTCAATTTCCAAGCTTTCCTTGTGAATAATGCAATATTTACCTTTACGAACGGTTGCTGACATTTCCTGTATAAGTCGAATGAAAAAAGACAAAGCCTATTTTAGCAGATTTAAGCCTATAGCTTAACAAATTACCAGTTTTGTGTGTTATTTGTTAGTTGAGTAGTAAAATGTGTGACAAGAAAGTTCCAAATTTCCTATCATTATATGTGACAGCAAAATTCACCATTTTTACCGGTGCAGTTGCCCTTAATGATCACTTAAGAAACCTTATTTTTAGTTAAAAAAAAACACACACACACACTGATCTAAATTTCCAGTAGTTTGATGGTCTTGACTCTCCTCGGCGGCCATCTTGAAAATTTCGTCAGTAATGTACACGCTAAGGTTCGTTCTGGCCGCAACTAAAACAAGGTAAAACAGAGGATTATAGCCAAATGTAATCATTAAGTTATATTTTTTTAGTTAAAAGGTAACGTCTACAGTATATCAAAAAGGATGAAGTCTACCATTCTGTTTGTGGCCGCCATCTTGAAAACTTACAGATATTGCAAAGGTGAAAATATTGACTAAAATAATGACTTTTGAGACTGAGGTTAAACTAACAAGGGTATCAGTTGAAGGAAAAATGACTTTTGTAGCGTAAAACATAACTTTTGAAAGGCAACAATGTAAAAAAGTATGAGAAATTTCCGAATTTTTAAACTTACCTCTGGTTCGAAGAGAGCTTACTGGATGATGTCAGCGGCTGGTACTGTGGGCTCAAGTCACAAAAATTACACAGGCAGCCCAAAAATCGAAAGCGAAGTGCTGGGATATAATGTTTGAATTAGTTATCTTAATTTTTAAATGACTTTTTCCTTTGTTTGGGCACTCCATAAGAAATTTGTGTCATAATTTTCTTCTTCCCCTCCCCCCAAAGGTCGGAGACGAGTCACTGACAATTTTTGAAATAAATTCTGCGGCCTCAAGCTAAAATTCAGAGCACAAGAATTGTTTGCAATGGATAATTAAACATGTTTAAGGATAATTAAAGGCACCCTTTGAAGGATAAATACTTACTACAGTAAAGCGACGCACTGACCCACCCCTCCCCCCCCAAAACACAGAAGATGACAATTTGACCAATGCTATCACACATATTTATAAACTATAGGCTAAGTACATTAAGAAAAACCACAGTACTGTTTGTCCATCAATATGGTACCGACACCCCCCCTTGGCTCATACACTATTAATGTTAAATCAATAGTTAACTTTGAAGTTATGCTGTAAATGTTGCTTTTAAGATGAAACTGACTTGTCTAGACATGTACATCATTGAAACTTAATTACAGTATCAGAAATTCAACTTTGAGACCGGAAGCAGAAGATTTACCGACAAACTATGCCTTTAAGAGGATTCGTTTTGAAATTCAGGAAAGGAATCATTTGGAACATTGTCAATACTAGCATCCAATTCAGATTTCATCTTCTTTGCCGATGTAAAGTTTATGTCACGAACCCTGGCATAATCGACTTGCTTGACATACGATAGCAAAAGCCACGTGCATTGGACCTGGGTTCAGGAAAACCGACCGTTTATCTTTGTACAAGCCTCGAGATAAAATAAAACGCTGGCTATGTGAGAGCAAGATTCTGCCAGTCCGGCCTTGCAACCCAAACAATGGGCAGAAATTATCGTTCCCTCTCGTTCTGTGATTATCCAGATAGGAATCAAAGAGTCGTTCATACGTTGTGAATGTCTAACCTTTGCCAAAACAACGAACTTGTTTGCGACAATGTGCCCTTCGACGCTCGCAATGAATCCCGATACCATCTGTTTGTAGGCCTCGAGACTTCTAAAAGCCTTGAATTGTTTTTGGGTGTAGTAGCTAGTCTCTAAGACTAGATATGATAAAATATCTGTAGCTTCCACGGGAGGTAAACAATCCGGTTCAAAGTGCTTGCCCTCAAGTAACACGGGATCAATCCCAATGGCTGCGATTTTGTCCTCGCAGCGCTTTGTAACTCGCTGGTCCAGCTTCTTAGCATAATCAGAAAGAGGTACGGAAGACGTAGCTTCAACATTTTCATCTGATTTAGCTTCACTGTCAGAACAATCCATTTTAGAAAAGCTACGATTTGCGATGTGGACTTCGTTTGCGTTATATTTGCATAATCACGCAACCGGCGGTTGTACACCAATATGGCGGCAACATTTTCGTGACGTCAAGTGAAAACGATCTATAGGTCCTTCCCGCCGGTAAGTCCACATTAAAATGTTGATAAAAAATGCGCAAAAAGTGCTCAAAATAGTAAAACAGTGCTCAAAAGTTGCTCAAAAAAGTGAGAAGCTTCTGCCAAGATTTCCCTTGATATTCACATTTTTACTGAATTGTTTCAATAAATAATGACCTGTCCCTAAATTTGTTAAAACAAATTTAGGGACCGGTCATTATTTATCGCCTGGGGTGGGGGGCGAGATTTGGGGCTAAACAAGGTGAAATTTAGCCGATCCCCCCTTGCCTGAAGTGATCCCCCCTAATAACATTTGATGACTTTCGCGATCCCCCCCTCTCCATATCTTCATTTTTCCAAGCAAATTTGAGTGCCTCCCCTCCCTCTGAATCCTGTTACGAGGCTCACACGAACAGTCCTTTTCAAAGTCACTCGCCACTGGTTTGTTATGTAACCTTTTGTATGACCATATATGGACATTAGGAAAAAGCGCATGTCAAGGATTTTTAGAGTTGGTTTTTTAGTGTTGCTGTGAAGAAGAACGTGTGGTGACATGGACCTTTTGTACACCTTGTTTTGCGTGCTGTGAAGTCACGGTGAAAATGACACCCACTGTACATGTGTAGTCACACGTTGCTTGTAACACAACACATCATTTATTTCGTGTGAAAGTTCCAAAGCCCCATCTTACACAAACAATAAACCAATTTACAGCTGAGCGTCAGAAAATTGATACTTAAAGTGAAAAAGGTTAGAAATTGATCTTATAAAAAACTTACAGGAGTAAGGCAATACCATGTACATTCCCCTGATTCGCATGAGTCAACGTCAACGGGGGAGATACACCGTTTTATCTTCCTCTGGCTAGATAATTTGCCTCTGGGTGTCCGAGGATGATTGTAGTTTATTGTTTGCTTTCTTTTTTTGGCTCCTGTGCACCAGCAAACAAGGAGCGAGGTTTCTTTTCTTTGTCACAATTTTTGACCACTTAGTGATTTTAGGTCATTTTAAGTCAGATTGAAAGAATAAAATGGAAAATTTGTTCATCTCGTTAATTTGTTATGTAAACAGGGCAGCGCTCTTGTGGAGCCCGGGGCCCTTAGGTGACTATATGGTATCTTTTCGCCATTTGTAAAACTTCATTGTTAAAAAGCTTCTAAGAGCTTGGCGCCCCAGATTATATAAGAAACTATGACATGCCCAACTGTTTAGAAAAGGCAAGTATTAGAAGATTTGCTGATGACACCACTCTCTTCTACTCTTCCAATTCTCTACAGGACCTTGAAAAAACTATAAATGAGGAATTCAACCATCTTCTTAGCTACTGCTCAGCTGATAAACTTTCTGTAAACTTTAAGAAAACCGACTATATGAGAGTCTCCTTCCCCCAAAGAGCAAATAAACTTAAGCTCAATTTACACAATATTGAAGAAAAGAACTACATCAAATACCTAGGTATCTACATTGACAAAAATGTAAATTGGGCTCCCCACATTCAGCACATTAACAGCGAAACATCTAAGAACTTGGAAATCCTTTTCAGATTACGCCATTTCTGAACTTTAAACACCCTCAAACAATATATTACTCACTTATCTACCCCTAGCTTCATTATGGAATTATGAGTTGGGGAAACACATACCCAAGTAGATTAACTAAAGTTCAAACAAAACAAAATAAATGTATACGCTGCATATTTTTTGGCCATAATGGAGAAAGTAGTGCACCCTACCTCAAACTTCTAGATATACTTAACATAGATAGCATTTTTAAACTCAAAATCTCCTTGCTAGCTCACAAAATCTCACAAAATGAAGCCAATATCCCTGAAGTGTTTCAAAACTACCTCGTAAAGGTGCAGTGTCTGATATTCACTCACACAATACCAGATATGCCTCAAATCTTAACTTTCATGTACCACGTGTAAGGTCAAATTACCGAGTTTGCCATAACCCGAAACTTGGGAAGAGATTCCTACTAAGATAAAGACACTTAGGTACCATAAGTTCAAAAAAGAATATTAGCGAATTCTAGTTAACTCTCAAAGGTAACAATTGTAATATGACTGTCTCACATAACCTGACTGCTGGCACAATCGTCCATAGCTGCCATGGCACCAAGCGCACGTTTATTATGTATTTCCAATCATAACATAGCGGTGGTTAGGTCGAAAGCTAAGCTCCTTTGACCACCGTACACTTCTACCCAAGCCATTAATTTTCTTTTTTTTTTTCCTTCTTCTTCTACTTGATAGTGTATTCCTACCTTACTATATATAGTGTAAATATTTTATAAAGTATGAATAATAAAATTGAATTGTATTGAATTGAATTGTGATTCTTATTGGAGCACAGATTTGGCGAGCACCTTCCCAAAATTCGGTGAGAAGTAGCAAATTCCACCAATGAGAACTCTGTAACGAGAAAAGGAGATGTCTCACCTCGTTCCTGTTTGTCTGGCTTTTCCCGGAAAACGGGTGACTGAGGGCAAGTTAATTGCCGTTTAGTCTGGGACTAATGTCCGAGTATGTTTATGATATAAAATGATGTAACTGCATGCATTTTCTTAGGCTAAATAAGGTGAAGGAGCGTGCGATTTTGTAGCCTTTTCTAAGCGTTCAGATAGTGGAGAGCGGTGCGAAGTAAAGAAAGCGATAAAAAGTAGAGGGGGACTGGGGAGAGAGGTGGGGGAACGCTTGTGAGGATTTTTAACAAAAGTGAGTTCGGTATACCAGATCCTGGTATACCCTCTGATTGGTTGATTTTGACAGTTTTTGTCAAAATAGAGCGTCTTCGATCACAGAGAGAAATGCGATACGGCGGTGATGACAAACTCTACGTCCCGTCACGCAGAATTCGAACTCGCAACAAACACAGCGCTGAGCGACTTTTTCACGCGGTCCACTCAATCAGCGTTTGGTAAATTTTCCCTTCAATTGTTGTGCATTTTCATTGCTTGAGTTAATGATCTGTATTGAAACGGCTTTCTATCGAAATGAGCGATATTTGTTTGTCACTTGATTCATACTTTTTTCGTCACGTACACGCTGAGCGTACAAGCCGTAAATAAATTCATTGTACAAGATGAATACTTCTCCTGCTCTCTATGGTCTGAAAGTCTTACATTAGGTTTTTAGTAAGATTATGTATACATAATATTAATTTTAAATATGAAAAATTTTGATTTATTCGCAAGAAAAATAATAAATGTATGGGGCTGTAACACCAGTCTTGATTGACAAGTGAAGACCACCCACAGCTGATGCGGTCTGAGTGGGCGGAAAAGTCTATTTAAAACAAATCTTACAGCCGTTCCTTCTCTCACCTCTCCTCCTCCCTCGCTTTTATTTTTTCGCGCTCCTTTTTACTTCGCACCGCTCCCCACGCCTGGAACAGGCTAGTGATTTTTTAATAGTCACTTAGCTTAGATACATTACAATGGGAACTTTTACTGTACATGTAATTAGTGTAAAAATACTGCCTTACGTAAGGATAGTAGAAAAACCTCTGACCAAACTTAGAATGTTTTAGTTGATCGTTGTGTTACGACCGTTGAATATGTGAGAATTGTACATCGCAGTAGATTATTGGATTGGATTAAATCTTGTTGTAACATCGAAAGATACTAACAGTCCTCTTGACTTGTTTGAACCAGCCAGCTGGGATTCTAAGAATTCTAATTCCACATCACAGAGGTTTACCTACAAATATGAACAGGTATAAAATTCATTGGCAGATAGCTGCAGATGGTGCAAATCAAACATTTCAAAGCATTTTACAGCGCCGCAAAAAATGCCAAATTTTCAATTTCCAGTACGTGCAAACTAGCCGCGGCTGGGCAAAATACTTGGCGCCCCCAAGCGCGGCCAAAAAATCATTGTGAATCAAAGCAAACTTATTTAAGTTGTGGTTTCGATAAAGCCTTTCACCTGCCAGAGTTTCAGGCAATTTGTTTTTTTCACGCGAAATTGAGCATGAGTAGGCGGTTCTTTACTGAGACAGTCTTTTAAAAGTGAGTTTAGGCTGGGTTCCTCAGTATATAAATACAAACAAACAAGAACAATTAAGAGAAATTTTCCGTAAAAAAGATAATATTTGTTATTTTCTCTGCTTAAAATTGTTCACCGTAACTTGTATAGCGATAACTTAATATGTTTTTTCATCTTTAAATATTAAATACCAATACTCAAATGTCTCTTTTAAAATATATCTACCTTAAAATATATAAATCAAGGTCATCTCAATATGAAATACAATAAAATAATCAAAATTAAATTTTCATTGTTCAGATAGAAAATATTCCTAAAAACGTTTTTCATGTTCATATATCTCCTTGAATTCCAGAGGACTCTACTGTTATTTTGATAAACATTGTATCGTTTCGAATGTATCCACCGCGCCGTAGCTCCTGGTGAGAAATAAAAGTTGGACATCCAGATGCTATATTCATGTCCAAAGTTGGCCTTTTAAAACTTGAACTTTGGGGATCGGGCCGAAATGCATCACAGGCGTCTCGGACTCTGTCTTGATCAAGCAGTTTAAAGTGCACTTTTTGAACGAACGGCCAGGGTAATAAGGCGTCGTATTCACTTCTCATCACAACAAAAAACATTGACAGGTG
>CALNXI010000861.1:103994-125682 GCA_942486025.1 Porites evermanni | reverse complement strand
GTGTTAGAAGTTATTCTTGTCGGACGTGTGATCAATGGAAAAAACATTCTTGAATACATAGTTTCTAATAATTCTCCAGTTGTGTCGTGACAATGGTGGTTGATTAAGTCTAGATTCCAGTCACCTAAAACATAGCAAATCTTGTTTTCCTTAGAGATACCTGCAAGCAACGAATCCAGGCTATTCATAAAATCTCGTAAATTTGAATTTGGTGGCCTGTAAACCACACCTACAATTATATTTTTCTCTTTCGGCCTATTGATTTCCACAAACAAAGACTCAGCACATTCAGTGCAAGAAAAAACTAAGTCAGGTCGACATTTAAAATCAAAATTGTCTGCTAAATATAGACCTACACCTCCACCTGTCCTATCTTTACGTGGATTGTGGACAAAATTATAACCTGAGATATCGGTATGATGCGATGACTCTTGAAGCCAGGTCTCAGTTATACCAATAAAAGAGAACCTCAACTCTAGATTCTGTAGCAAAGTGGTTAAGCTATCCAAATTACGATGAAGGCTACGAATATTAAGATGCAAAAGCGATAAACAATTATTGACTACTAGGAGTGAACAATTAATCCAGCTAGCAGTCAGTGGGAGACTTCGAACTCGGGGTGGTGTTACTAAAGATTCTTACACCAGCAATTCAGTTCTACTTTTTTTTCTGATTTATTTTTTGTTCAAAAGTTTCGCTTTCTAAGATCATAAATTCATTCTTAGGAAATTAAATGCCCCAGCGGAAGTTGTCATTTTGTCTTTATAATTAGGCCGGGACTCCCCTAAAACCTGTTTAAGATCGAGTTGGGAGATGCTCTATACTTTATTTACTGCTCGCTTCAGAACCTTTAAGAAACCTTGATTCTAATGACGGAATGAAGTCCAATTAGGCGTGACCAATGCAGTGTCACGACTGGCCCGTGTGACGCGCGTGACAACGTAACTCTAATCATATGTCGGAAATAAGCATTTAGTTCTAAAAATGCCTATAAACGTAAAAAAAATCCCTTCAGTGTTAAAGGCTATAATATAATATAAAACATTCCAAAGCTGAGTTTGAAGACTATTGTGCAATTTGCGTGATAAGTTTCATTGCGAGCGCGATGTCATATTATTGGCAATACTACAGTCTGATACTACTGAACAAAATGAACTATACAGCTGTGACACAGCCCGGCTTGCATCAATGACGAAAAGTGATATAAAAGGAGGAAAAATTAAAATGGCTTGAGGCTTTGAGACCAGTTGAGACCATCGAAAAGAGCAGTTAGCCGTGTCATGTGTCGGGTATAGCGGCAGAGCACGACATGGAAAGAATCCTCCTTACCTTACTGAATGATGTTAAATTCTTTAGCATTCGATAAATCCCCCAGAACGCGTTTGTTAAAAAATGGAAAAATCTCATGAAAGCATTATGCTGTAACTTATGAGGTAAGTTTATTTTTTAATTAGTGAATTTATTTTTTATGCAAATTTTACAAGCATTCATGCTCGAGAACTCTCAATCATCTTCTAATTTTTTAATAATTATTTCGCAACTTAACACTGCCATCTATCTAGAAAGCCATCTAATAAACTTACACGCAACCATTTTGAGTACCTGAATACAATAATATCAAAAAAGAACGCGGTAGTAACGTAGACGTGTGTAATTATTAGGCTTTTTTTTATCGTCATAGCCGACGTCAACATGATTCAGTTCCCCTTGAAAGCTATGCACAGAATTAGTACTGACGATCAGTCTTGCTTTGTTTTCAAAATATGACGTATTTTCATGTCCAAACTTCAGTGAGAATTATTGCGATAATCCAATTAAAAAAAATGTAAAG
This sequence comes from Porites evermanni, assembly GCA_942486025.1. Taxonomy (NCBI): domain Eukaryota; kingdom Metazoa; phylum Cnidaria; class Anthozoa; order Scleractinia; family Poritidae; genus Porites; species Porites evermanni. The sequence continues at coordinate 123,851 of CALNXI010000861.1, read as the reverse complement.
TGCTTCATGGCGATCTCAACTTTTGATCAAGCGCAAGAGCCATGCTCTTGTCAAGCGGTAACTGTTCGATTCACCCGAAACTGGCACTCCGGATTACGTACTTTCATCAGAAGTTGAACTTAATATAATATTAGTATGCAGCTGCCAATTAACGCAGACGGTCTTGGAGTTTAGTCACGCGTCTGTAGTACTTGCAGTTTCCCCTTCAGTCTCTAGCCTGTTCCTAGCCTCCCACGCAGACGTTCTTAGAGGTTCGTCACGCGTGCCTGGCCCACGAACGTCTGCTGACTTGAGCGGAAAAAAACGTAGACCAATCACAGCAGACTTCCAGATCTGGGAAGTGCACTTTGGACCTTGAGAAATTTCGGGCTTGACTTAATAGCTCCAGAAAAGATCAGAAAGGTCTCATGAAACTGTGAAGGCGTTACAGTTTTAAAACAAACTACTAACTCACAAGCGTTCGTACTAGTGGCTACCCTCAGAATCTCGTTGACAAAAATTACCTCGGAGGTTAAATTTGCTGAACGGAAGTCGGCTTTACTACAAACCAATAACGTGTGAAAAAAATTCTGCCTTTTGTTCAGTATTACAAGGTAACCCAGCCGTTGCATTACCCAAAGAACTATTTTATGATCAAATGACATCTAATCCAGCCTTTACAGAGAAAAATATGCATAAAGCCAACGCTTATCTCCTAAATTCTCGTCAGGAGCAAAAATCTTTGGTCACATATCACACTCTACAGAGCTTGTACGTATGTGTTTGGCTTGTCAACACTTTGACTTCAACAGCGCCGACTGGATCTCCGATAATTTGCATGTGATCTCCAACGGATGTTTGCGAACAGTGGGAAACGAATTTATCTTTCAGTTCAGCAGACGTTCATGGGGCAGGAACGCGTGACGAACCCCTAAGAACGTCTTCGTGGGAGGCTAGCCTGTTCCAGGCTCCGAGGCAACTTTTCGCGTGCCTTTTTCGTTCGCGTCTTACCCACTATCTGAGACCCTGGAAAAGGCTACGTTTTCTCGTCCATACTAGACGTCTTAAAATCTTGTGGCGCTGAATGCAAACGCCATTATCCAAAAAAGGTGATTTAAGAAATAGGATTGCTAGATCGCGTTGACTTCGCTTCCTGTAATGATTATTCCAGATTAAAGGGGCTTATGTCACGCGGGTTTAAGTCATCACCTTACCGCCCATACAAAATGCTCGTGCTTAATTATTTTTTGGTGATTAATTTGCAGGGCACAGCATCCAAACTTGAAAAAGTTGGCCCAAGTTTTTGAAGTTCCGATCCATGTCCATCATTTTCTTTCCGTAGAGCAACAGACGACAGTATTAGTGGCACAAAGGCTTTTGAGGACCAAACAAACAGAGCAAATGACAGAAAAATATCAAAGCACTAAAACATAACAACAAGGTTAAGAATTGCAAACTGTCCGGATGCTCAGCATAACCTTTTTATGGTCGAGGTTTTGAATGCTAGACTACGAGGCGTGAGCAATTAATCCAGCTAGCACTAAAGCTCGGAGTGTTGTTACTAAAGATTCTTACGCCAGCAATTCAGTTCTTCTTTTTTTCTGATTTGTTTTCAGTTTCTTATATGATGTCGTTGTTTTGTTCAAAAGTTTCTCTTTCTAAGATCATAAATTCATTCTTAGCAAATGCCTTAGCGGAAGTTGTCATTTTTCTTTATTGGGGGACTCCCCCAAAACCTCGGTGTTTGATATTTGAGACATTCTGTATATAATATTCCTTCGATGTCTTTCGCTATAGCTTGATGCTCCATACTTTATTCACTGCACGCTTCAGAACCTTTAAGAAACCATTGATCTTGCTTTCAAAATACGGGATGAAGTCCAATTAGGCGTGACCAATGGGCGGTGTCACGCTCGCCCTTGTGACAGTCGCTCTCCAGTCATATGCCGGAAATATAGTATTAGTTCCGATCCAAAAACGCTTTAAACGTAAAAAAAAATCCCTTCAGTGTTATAAAGTATTTGATATAAAACATTCGAAACCTGAGTTTGAGGACTATTGTGCAATTTGCGTGGGTGAAAGTGTTTTGAACGGATAAACGATGTGTGTCTTTGTAAACTTTATTGATCAACCTGATGAACATCTGATCTGTCCGATCTGCAAAAGTGTTTTCAGCGAGCCATGGCAGACGTCTTGTGGACACAGATTCTGTAAAAGCTGTCTCGATCCACTTCTTCGGTGAGTCAAGTACAAAGACAATGGTTACTGCTTGTATAGACATAAATCTTGGTTTCTTTAAAACTAGAAAATTCTACTGCCAGTGATTATTATTATTTAATACTTGTTGTATGAATTGAATTTGCACTGAGTCGACACCGGGCATATTTTATATTTATTTTTTTCATCACTTCTTTTTACTTTAGATCGATCATGAAAAAGGCTCATTTTACTAAATATATTAATAGTGACCAAGAAAATTTGTCTCATTTTATATTAACAAAATGGTATAATAATGTTGCACTCCAAACACAAATATCTTCTCAGTTCATTATAAGAGTTGCTCAGTGTTGGGTAATATACGCCATTATAAATAAAAAGCGGCGATATAATTTATGGTTAGCTAAACATATAGATGGACATGCAATATGTTTCCTTATCCAGCCTTAAATCCTCCCTAGTGTCCCATGATATATACATGCACTAGCTGATAACTTGATCCCGAAGTTCTGATCCTTGAGCCAGTTTAATTACGGCATAGGCTTACAATAGAGAAGAAAAGGTAACATAGTAACAAATTAGCACATGGAGGACCCAAATACACAAAAAATGGGCTCCTTGTAGTGACATATACTAAATATTTTATTTCTGTTTTAAAGACCAACGTGTTTAAAATGTCCTGTCGATGGAGAGAAAATTGCAAGAGAGGAATCATTTCGTGACAAATGCTGTGAAAGGGAGTTACTTGATCTGCGGTGTAGTTGTCGATATAAAGACAAAAATTGTGAATGGAAGGGAGAATTCAGGAATCTAAAGGTAAACAACCTAGGTGTAATTCATTCAGGTTCCTTTTTGCCACACTGATTTTGAAAGTAAAATTTGCTTGTCAGCTCCAGTAGTCCTTTTGCAGGTGTGCTATCACAACGCTATCAGCTTGACGAAACGGATCCAAATAAACAGACCAAAGTGTGTAATCACAATTAGGGGAAAATCCCGCAGTCATATTGATATTGATATTTATTCTTTTACTCTATGTAAAAAATTAAATCGGTTGGCTACACAATCGACTAAAGATGTTGAATTTGATTTTTTTCTTTGACATTATTAGGTCCATGAAGAGTTTTGTCAATATGGCGATGTACAGTGTAAAGCGTGTGGGGAGGCAATGGAGAGAAGGCATCTTGAACAACACAGGACGAAGGATTGTATCAATAGGACAGCAGTATGTGCATACTGCAGCGAAATGATCCGAAACGACAAAATGAAGGTATGAAAATTAATAGCAGGTTTCGCTAATTAAATATTAGCTACTGCCTGCTTTATTCTCCTTACCAAAGTCTTCTGGGGAAGACTAAAAGAAATGCGAGTTACGTATGTCCTTAATTCACAAAATGGAAACCCAATATTTTTTTCCTACTGTTTCGCATTCAAATTTTCCTAAATTATATTCTTACCTCCGTTATCTATATCCACTGAAAATGAAACTTGTTATTTCTAAAAGGGGAAATTTCTAAGGGGGAAACACCATTGAATGCTGAAATGTTTTGTTTTTGAATGCAAATTTTAGCCACCTGGTGTTTGTTTGAAGTTGTTTCAGATTCAGTTTCAATTTTGTGCAATGGATATCTCATCAGTATATCGACTTTCTATTTTAGGATCATCTACAGGTTTGCCTCAAACTTACAACAGCTTGTCATTTGCATTGTGGAAAAGAGGCCATACCACGAGACATGATGGAAGAACACCTGAACAAGGAATGTCCAAAAGCGGAAGTGCTCTGCCCTTTCACATCCCATGGATGTTACTTCAAAGTAAGTTAAATCTTGTAAAAACAGTAGCAGAACTGATGAAATAAGCACTTATAATTAGTCATGCTCCCATTCGAAACAATTTACTATGTAAAGGCCACCGTACCGCTGCATATATCAAAGTATATCAAAGTACACAGAAGCATTTTGTCCTCAGTTATTTAATACCTCATGGTATCAACATGGTTCAGCTAGGAATCAAGCAACAGGCCAAATTCCGTGTACTTTAGGACCCCTGCGAAGCTCATTTTCCCGAAAGAAACAAAATGAATTTCATGGTCTTGCGGTACATCAATTTAGCTACAGTTTTACTTGCCCTCTATAAAGCAATTTCCGATGTTCCGATAAATTTGCATAGATTCTAGCCACGTGCGTGAGGGAAAGCTATACGGCTTTAGTGAAAGCTAAAACGTGTTTTTGGAACAATTGGATTCCAAAAGACTATACCAAGGCACTGAAATTTTTCCCGCCGTCTGCTGCTACGGATGGCGTGGATCGATGGAGATGGATTGAAACTTGAAAAAATTCGGGCCAACTTTTTTGGGTTTTACTGCTTTCCTGCAAAAGTCAACAAAAACTTATCATGGTCAGTGCTCCCTTGATGAAAACTGTTTGATCTGCTCTTTATAACTCTACAAGAGCATTTTGGTTAAAGGCTCTAATTAATGACTTTAGCTAAAACAGGAATATCCTTGTGACATAGCTCCTGTACAGCCGGTCATTTCTAGCCAATCAAAAATCACACTTAACATTAAGAACTGTAGGAAGCGTCTTGATATGCTGCGATTGCGATATGGTTAAAGATATAGTGAGTAATGTTCTTTTATTTCTTTTTCTTTATTCTTTCTTTTCCTAGGGAAAAAGGGAGATCATCGAAGAGCATCTCAAAAGCACTGTAACGCTTCATTTGGAAATGATGAACCAGTCATATGTCAGGAGTCATCAAAAATCTGTGGAGTTAGCAGAGAGAGTAGTCCACTTAGAAGAGGAGAAAAATGCCCTAGAAAAGCAACTTCAAAATCAAACTGAACAACTTGTAGCTTCAAGAATTAACATTCAAACACATCAAACGAAAATATCAAAAATAGAAGAATTAGTACAAGATCATCGAAGGACGTTGGAAAAAGTGCATCGAGATTTGGAAGCCGTCAGCGGTGTTGTGCCATCGCAAATGGAGGAGATTCTCAACACCATAAGAGAACACGAGTTGAAGTTAAATGGCTTACAGTCTGACGTGGTTAGTCTCAAAGACACCAGGCTGATAATTGGAGAAAATGGAGAAAAGCCTCAAATTTCTTCCTCCTTGCATCACTACAAGGGGCGTTTGGACAGGGCTGAGCACCAACTAGCGTTACATGAAATTCAGCTATCTGAACAGGATCTTCAGGTTAGAATGCTGGAGGCTACTTCTTACGATGGAGATTACCTTTGGAAAATCGACCATTTTAGCCGAAGATTTCAAGAAGCTGTTTCTGGTAAAACACCATCTATTTATAGCCCTCCTTTTTACGTTGGACGATTTGGATACAAAGTGAGCGCTCGTCTCTACCCTAATGGTGATGGGATGGGCAAAGGAACGCACCTGTCAATATTCTTTGTTATCATGAGAGGTGAATACGACGCTTTGTTACCCTGGCCTTTCAATCAAAAAGTCTACTTTAAACTTATTGATCAGGACAGAGTCAAAGATGCTTGTGATTCGTTTCGTCCCGATGCTAACAGTTCAAGTTTTAAAAGGCCAAAATCCGACATGAACATAGCATCCGGTTGTCCAACTTTCATTTCTCACTCTAGACTCCGAGAAGGTGGATACATCAAGGAAGATACCATGTACGTTAGAGTGGCAGTTGACATGACGAATCACAATGTTAAGGGCAATTTGACGGCTTCCACATGAGGCACGTTCTAGATAGCTGTCATTTTGAACTTAATAGTAAATATGTTTGAAACTGACACCGATTTATGTCAACTGGACAATTCTTTTTAGTATTATAATAGTAAAGGGAAATGTTTATGTAAAACGGTTTTAGGGTAAAACTTTAAAAAAAAATACAATGAACATGAATAATTATTACTTTATGCAATGACTGGATAAAAGTGAAAAATCTCAGAAGAAAAAAGTGTCCCTCTCATTGCTTGTCAGGAAAACCAGGAACAGTGTTAACAAATGTCTAGTTATTCATAATTGACGTTATTTTGTCTCTGTAAAGCAGAATGTCTAATAAGTCTATTTATTCCTTGCAAAGTTATAAAATACTAAGTTTCCGATAAAACGAGGTTTTCAAAAGTGATATGGTTCATTTATTACACATAACTGTCATATTTAACATTTTTAGAGTATTTAACACAATGAGATTAAATCAAATTTTGAATATTAAATAAATATTAATATTTCCATGATTGACAACTTCTGTGTTAACTGGGTAATAAATGTACTACAATAAATGCATCCAACTCTCTATTTTATCCAATAGAGGGAGAGAACGGAAAAAAAGCACGAACAATTCTATCACAGCAGTAATATCTTTCTCCTGGTATTTTTAACTAACGGATTCAAATAAATCATGTAGATAATAATGTACTCTAGATGTTAAGGGACTAGCCCCATTCTCCTCATTAATCTCTGACTCTCTTCTGTCGTTATGGAACAGATAGAAGGAATTTGCATAGCTAGTAGAGCAAAAGACAGTTCTTTTGCAGTTGACCATAGAGAGGCTTGTGATTAAAAATGAGAGGAAGGATCAGAAAAATAACTCTGTTTCCTGCTACTCTGTTCCCACACCGCAAGAGAGGAGGAGAGAGGAGGACATGTTCAAGAGAAGAGTTAGAGAGGCCATCGAAATCTTTTGTCGGGCTCCAACATTGAACAGCTGGGGACGCTCTGATAATACGAGCTGTAAAATTTTGTTCTTGTCACGAGAAAATAAAGTTCATATCTTCAAGCCGCCGTGTAATGTTCTTTTTATTATATAGACAAAAAGACATGGGATTATTATCAGCAGCTGGCCAAAGGGTGTTATATAAATTTAATACATAAAAATACGTAACTACGTTAACTAGTAATAGTTGACACTACAGCTGCCCCCCGCTCTGTAGATAGTATTCTTCCTCCTTGTGTAGCTCTTTGAAATATATCGATTCATAATGAAGATGTTCACACATATTCCATACAATAGGTGAGATAAATACAGGAAATAAACGCGAGGTTCCATGCACAGTTTCGGTTCGATTTACACAGCTTTGATCAAAGCATAATCATTCTCAGTTTGTTCTTATCAAATAAGATTTGGTATTCTTTTCTAAATTAATCTTCAAATTAAAAAGCGATAAAGATAAAGTGAAAAATGTAAATCAAGTAAAGTAAACGGCCTTTCATTCGGAATCTAATTAAAAGGACGTCTGATCAATTCACGCTTGAGCATTCTAGTCTTATTTTAAACTTTATAGCGGATGGACCACTGTGAGCAGGGAATAAGTCAGCACAGAATGTGATCTGTAATCGTCCATCGTTCTGCTTGTGATAAGCTAGCCGTTGAATCATTCACTCGTCTTGCTTGTTTTGGGCTGAGTCTTATTCTAGTCAAAGAGAGAGAAAGAGTGCCTGGCAAGGTTCAGCTGAAGGTTTCCAATCAAAGATTTGTGAACTCGTGTCTGGCAAACTCAGTGTTAAAATATACGCTGTTCTACGCACCTTATAACTTCATGTAACGAGTGTCTTTTGGTCCATAACTTTCATAACAACTGCTCCGCAGAATGTCACTGATAACACGTAACGCAAAATGGTATCGAAGTGTGACTGCATAATTAATGTCACAAAATCTGCCTGTTGTAAGCTGTTCCTTCGGGATTTTTTGTGTTTTACGTCATCCTAACCATTTCGTACTTGCGGGCGCAAACAATAGAAACGTCATCATTACCTACCGATTCCTCGTGGCCCCTGTTCGAGCAAATCGAGATTTTTTCTAGTATACTGACTGCATATTTGAACTGTAAGTACTGACCTTAATATACGCGCGAGTTACTAGGGTGCCTCCTCGGGATTTCGCCTCTGGGCGAACCTGCCGGGGCAATAAATATTTTTACCATGTTATATAAATTTACGTAGTTACGTATTTATATGTATTAACTTTATATTACACCCTTTGGCCAGCTGCTGATAATGATCCAAGACATTGATAAAATAATAGAGGGAAATTACTGAAATTACGTAATCGATAAACTCACGTGTGATATTATGGAAAATAAACCACTCGGGTCCCGGATGTAGTTTTTATGAATTTTACGAGTGGTATATTTTCCAGTAAAACACTCGTGTCTAAATAATAAATTATTTTATCTTCATTCTTCGCTTCCTGTTGGATATTCAGTTCACGAAGTTATATTACCTGAGTGCTGTGCTGTTATCGTTATGTCAAATTAAAGGTTCGACTAAGTGCCGTACATGCAAGAATGAATATTTTTTCCGTCATTTTTCGTATATGGAAACAAAGCCGTTTCTATAACTGTGATGGTCTTCTTTATGTTTATTTCTTAAAGGAGAAACTAAGAAATTTATTGCACTAAGATATAACCCATGGTTCTAATGTCTTTCTCACCATTATCACCTGAGTTATGTCCCACATTTCCACACGTGTTGTCATTATTTGGATTCCCTTCAGTACTAAACCCGATTCTAGAATCGCAGGAATCACATTCGCCAAGTTCATTATTTCCCAGAATACCGATTCTTGCCCTGGAACTTTGTTCCAAAGTAGATATGGCATTGAATCCTTCCTTGTTACAGCTGAACTGCAAAGAGACCTCAGAGCCAATCAACGACTTCCACGTGTCACGACCCAGTGAGGTGCTGCGGTATTGCCCATCAGCAATCAGAGAGTACAAGGAGTTCGCCTGCTGGCTGATGACAATAAACTTGATCTGCTGGCCGATTTTCATACCGAGATAGATTTTAGAGAACGCTGTTTTCCAGTAAGATGGTATAATTTAGACTCTTGGCTGTCAAACCCAGTCTTTCCGCCGTCGAGGTTAAAGGTTTCTTTGTTGCTCCAGAGAGCGGATCTGTAGCGAAAAGTTTGCTTTTAAAGAAAAAGAGTAGTGACCATTAAATAAATATATAATTTGTTTGAGACTATTATATTGGTATAGGTCAGTTCAGCTGGGTGGCGAACTGTCTTGGTTAATGTCATAAAATTCTCCAAAAGCCGTCCGAGGCGTATGTATTTTATGGGATGGCTTATTATGGAAGAGATATTTTGCGCCTTAAATTAATGCAGTTGAGAAAAAAAGGCCAGTCTTTATCAACTGAGGACAAACTTAAAAAGCTTGTACACTGACAACGTTGGGTTACTTTGTTGCCGTCTATCTTCATGACCGGTGTCTATGCTCCACCTCCACATCCAAAATCTCCAAAGCGGGTTGGTCAAAGGACCCCAAGATCTCTCCACATTATCTACGCCACTTCAATTATGGCCTTTTTCCCCATTAAATTGTCCTTAAATTTTTATCTACCTGACTGTTTTTGTCTCTGTATACGAAGTTATACATGAGGCCCCGGTTGTTCAAGCGATGAATAACAATATTTCACTGGATAAATCAGTATGCATGCACTGTACTATGGTCGAGCAGTAGAGAAATTAAAAAGCAATTGCGCTATCCACTGGATACATTAGAGAATTATTCAGCGGACACATCCACCTTTTAAACAACTGGGGCCTGTGGGTTTTAGTTACCTATTTCGCAAAATTCACCGACAAATCCTTCATTACAAAGGTAGATAGACGTGCGATATTTGTAGTTTGGCAAGCAGGTTCCTCCGTTTAGGCATCGTGAAAGCACACATAGAGTCTGTAAGAACAAGGTCATCTTTATCAGCTTATTACACATAATAATTTCAAGCAAAACTCGCTATAATTTTTCTTTTGTATTAAAATCATGGAGCTGTTAATTTGTGCGTGGCAATGTGAAATTTGTTACATCTGAATTGATTGACTGGAAGTATTCATTAATCAAAATGATTTTCTCTGAAATGTGCAACTGTGCATTAACCATTTTTGCATTTTGGTATTTCGCACCCTTCATAAAATTAGCTTCTAACATATAATAATTGGCAACGAACTTTTGATTGGTGTGTAAGCATGTATCCGTGCATGGTTAACATCTATTTTTCTTCGTCACTGTGCTTTTGTTAACAATTGTATGCGTAACTCATGCAGCGGACAAAACGTTTTTTGATTAAAATGTAACAGCTGCAGTATCTAGCGTCCCCACAATGGCTGTCTCTTTATTAAAGCTTTTGCTAGTGTGTTCTTTAGTCTTTAATATTTCCATAGTGCACCTTAACGAAGAAATGATGCCAGCTTTTGTGCCTTTTATACTCCTCGTGCTTCCTGAACTTTTCTGAAGACAGCAATTCACACCACAACTTTCCATCTGCTCCTTTGTAAGCGGCCAGGTTGATGGAAAAACAGAAAGGATTACCAAGACATTCAAAAGTGCAGTCAAGGTTGTCATACACAGTGAATGTTCCAACTTTAGACACGTTTAAGTAATGGTACTCTTCCTTTATGAAGAAATCTTAACGAACATCATGATAAGGATGGAACAAGTTGTCAAATTCTACTAGAAAAAGATGTTTTAATTTAGCTTTAATTGTGATCGGGAAAGGTAAAATGACCGCCATAACCACGACAGTAGCTTATCAAAAGCAAATTACAAGTGAAAATGCGTTTTCCCCCATTATTTTTGCCAATTTTATCCTTGGCGAACAAAGCAGTGAAATGTAAGGTATATAGGACGTTGCACTCTGTACTGCTTACCAGACTGTTAATTCTGTAGTAAAGGCTGTCGCGACACTGCCGGGAACCAGTGCCTGGGTACTGGAACAGAATGGTGTCGTGTACACACTGATTTCTCATTGGTACGTATTGACTCCATTTTGCCCTGTCAGACGCCATTTTGAAACATAAGGCCAGCGTCGTCGAGTGCAATTCAATGGACTACTCCAGACTGACTAACAAAAACAGTGTGCACACAGGGACCCGGTTCCCACTTTTGGCCCGCACCTTAGCATATTATTCTTAAAAAACAAGGGTTGGTTCGCATTAGTTGCCTGAGTGAGTACCGTAAAGGCACTACAGTGGTGGGCCCATAGGAAGCAAATAGCTGCAACCTTAGAACTCAACTTTTGCGCTTTTTATTTGTTTGAGCTCAAACTTTGCAGGATGGTAGAACTTTGCGTTGAGAAAAAAATCCTACGTTTTTTGTTTTTCGATTTTAACGGTTTTTGGTGGGAAAATGACGTCACAAGATTGACAGCAAAATTAAAATTTCAAGATATGGCATAACAAATAAATAATTTTAAAAAAGCACGACGTTATAGAATGTATAGAATGTGAATTTTTTTTTCAAAAACTCGGGAAAAAAAAGGGAAAAGGGATATTAGCTATCAGGTTATTTAAAAACTCAGCATGGTATTGCAAGATTCACTCATTGTCATCATCGAATTAGATAAAAAATATATATATAAATAGAGTAAAATAAAAGATATTGAGCAGATCTTCCTATATCCTCTCCTTATGGTTCTTGAATATTATAAAGCTTTTATCTTTTAGGATCTTTTTGCGCTGATATTGATTGTCACAGCAGGAAACCGACTCATACTAAAGAAACATAAGCGAACCAATATATTTTTGAACACGGGAGGATGCTTCAATAATTTATTTGGCATCTGTTTCAAATGAATAGTTCACATACAATATTAGATTTAAAAAAAAAATTTAAAGAAATTTTAAAAAAATTTCAATAAAAGTTACGTTCAAATCAGCTTAATTTAAAAATATCGCATTTCTGATCCGGCACTACATATGACCGCGCATATAATCTGCACCCATGTTATTTTGCTAACCTACGGCTGAACCCACAGAAAAATAGTCAGTAAACATTGGGCTTAACGAACGGGTAAATTTTTTTTTCAGTTGTGTACTGTAGTGTCGTAAACAACTGATTATGATCATTTACCTAGTCCCGGCTATTTGTAAAAAAAAAAAAAATCAACAAACAAACAAAATAAATAAATAAAAGAAATATTAGTAAATCAACTGATCTGAAAGGACATTAACCCTTTACTGCCAAATGTGGCCAAAGGCAAATTTCGACTAAAGTTCCACATTTCATTTTCTAAAATTTTGAGAAACAAATGGGATCATGTGAAAGTACAGGCAGAGAGCTTTCATTTGAATGGTCACATACCCTTTCACTGCCAAATGTGGCCAAAGGCAAATTTCGACCAAAGTTCCACATTTCATTTTCGAAAATGTTGAGAAACAAATGGCATCATGTGAAAGTACAGGCAGAGAGCTTTCATTTGAATGGTCACATCATAGGATTTCTTCCATAGGATTAAAATTTAAAGCCACCTTACAAAACCCCATCAAACAATCTCGCAGTGAAAGGGTTAAAACGAAGTCTACATTAATTTTACACACTTACTTTGTACTTGAGCATCCATTGCCTAAAGCATCACAAAAAATAAAAACCTGGGGTAGTTTAAGAGGAGCAACATGGCCCATTACGAGAAAAGTTGACAAGATCGTTAAAGTTTTGCCGTTACTCAGGCCAATTTGACGAGTTTTTCGAACCAAGTGAAGGCTTATGTCTTGTAAAGTGAAAACTAAACGAGATAGAACTATCCCTATTAAATTTTACTAAGTTTTTCCTTTAATAAGTTTGGGCTTCAGCCAATGGTGACAGTAGGGAACTTAACAACCACGACGACGACTTTGTCGACGACGACCGGAAGTGAGATACCGTGCACTGCGCAAGCGCGTTTAACAAATTTCGTCGTCGTGGTGTCGTCGACGACGCCAAACACAGTAGAGTCACGTCGTCCTGCAGTCCACAAGCTTCGACAGGTATAACTCCCTATTTTTAAGCGATTTTTCAAAGGCTTTGTATTTTTTCACCTCGTAAATCCAGGTATCCTTTCTTTTTTCTGCTAACAAGCGATGTTGATTGAAAATTTGACTGATGAATTGTGTTTACTTCGAAGACAACACTGAGCTGTGCAGGCCGAGCGAGCGAACTCGTAAGTGACAAATTTATTTGTACGTATTTAGGTCAAGCAAATCATATATCTTTAACATAGAGGAAATGAACTTTATATGGAAAACAGCTATCGCATCGGAATGTCTCTTTTTCCAAATCTAAACTCTGACAGACAATCGGACTCGGTCATGTCATTCAGGTTGAAAGTTGTATAACCTTCGTACGGAAAGCAGAGATTTTTCCATTCGAAAAGGTCAGACGTACGGCTTATAAAATAAGATCTTACATCGTCTTAAAAGACGCCTTTGCGAAAAAACTTTGTTGCGAACGAACATCACAGTTGTACTACTTCTACATGTTTCTTTACATTCAGTGTCGTCGTCGTCGACCTACCGATCGACTGCATCTTAAGTTTCCTTTTTCCCGCCGAAACTGACGTTCTCGTTCCAGTCCTTTCCCAGTCAACAGACGTCGTCGTCGTGAACTTCGTCGTGGTTCTTAAGTTCCCTAGTGTTTGCTCTATTAGCTCACCTTTTCATATAAGCTTACAAACGAGCGTCAACAGAAACCCAGTCTGAATTTAATGAAATGTCATCAGAACAGCAGTCTTGCCTGCTGAAATTAACATGAGAGACACGGCTAGTATAACAATTGGTCATTCCAAAGGTTCTTCATAACCAGCCAAGCAGGAAGTCCATAATTTAAGATTAGTTACATCAAGCCATCTACTGAACATTCATACGATTATCCTAGGCAAAGTGAGAGATTGAACAATATGTTTAACCAGGAGCCGATTAACTAATACAACGTTCTGAAAAACTATCTAATTTTATTATTTCTTGTAATAGCATTGATTCCCGTTAGGTCTCTCTATAATCCAATTTTTACATGTAGCAGCTTCAGTTTTTCTAACTTATATTAAGTATACAATTATAGTTGTTTTTACATAATTAGATAATTGTACAATATATAGTTTTGCATGCGCGGAAGAACGTTCGCAGGTTTTTCGGGCTCGATGTTTGTCTAGTCTGTCTAGTTCACAACTGGTAACACTCAAAATATCTCACCGCCTTGTGTAGCCCAGTTACAACGCTTTTTTTGGAGTCAAATATACATATCACCTCGCTTGTAAGAAACCGATAGGCCGGTATGGCACTCAGAATGCAATTGCAGAGAAACCCCCTGTCCTATAATGTTTTACCCTGCGAGCAGACGAAACAAAACTTTGTTAAGTCCGTCTACGAAACAGCGCCGAAATCCTTGTTCTGCCCCCCTCCCCCCGCACCTGTATACCAGGATTTGAGAACGCGTGATTGGCCACTTAAAAAAGCCATTGTCGGATTTGCCAATCAGGTTGAGAGGAAATTCGAAACGCACTTTCGGTAACTCGTTGAGTCTGTTGGGTTCACAGAAAACGGATCTCGGCGCAACTTCGCAGACGTTACTAACCGAGGTTAAATTACGTCTGCCACGCGCGCAGGGTAATCTACTAAGTGGCCAGGACAAACCGCCTTAGCTTGTTCTCTGACCTGCCAAATGCGGAGGGATTTTTAATACGTTTTGCGTGTTCATAGATCTAAGATCCCAATTACCCACATGCATGTACATGACGGAAGAGGCCAGTGACGATCATCATGCATACTTTAGGGTTAGCAATGAAACACTCATCTACCGGAAAACAAACGTTTAAAATGTAAAAAGGGAAATCTGATTATACACTTATAGACCACATCAAAACGAACCTATCACTTCTGCCTAGAAAGAAACAAGGCTTGCATCAGAATACGCACATTCACGCTACGGTACAGGCAACTGAATACCAGATAGACCTGCTGGTTGAGGACGTTGGAACACTGGCTTCTCGTTTCGTGATGCTGACTTAGGGGGTCTTAACATGGGGGGAGGAAGATCCCAGAAGGCGGATCATCCTAGTGCCATATCTTTTCTGTATTCAGTTTACATGCAAAGCGTTGAACTTGTCCTAGGCGCTAGCATCTTCCTGGCACTAGGATCTTCCCAGCTTAGCGGAAGGTCAAGTGCCTAGCTCCATAATTTGAAGAAAGCGGACCTTCTAGGATCATGTCCCTTGTTTGGTAATTTTATACCACCACTCAGGAAGTCGACCATGAGTGCTGTTATTTCCGGCTGTTAAAGCAAATGGCAATGATGCTCGACTATTAACTGATGATTCTACCACTTCACCTGCTGCTGATGTAAGGTAGTTATTTAAGCCAGCAACGAGAGCAGAAGGGCCCATATTGCATGTTTGTTATTAAATTAAGTCTTTAATTGGCATCCACACAGACCGAAATTCCGGCTTATAGGATCTTCCTTGAGGTATATAGGATCTTCCTCCCTCAACAGGGGAACGGTAACACTTAGGGTTACTCCCTACAATGACCTGATCGCGTGGAGGAAGGTTCCGCCAGAATTTCAGGCTTCAGGTTAGGGATTTCACTAGCTGAAGTATGTAGAATTTCGATAGAATTTCACCAGTTGAAGTATGTAGAATGATAGGGTGAAAACCTGTCATTTTGGTCTGTAGTTACATACACCATGAAAAAAGCGAACAGTTAACTAATTATTGTCAATAAATGAGTATATGTTAATTTGAGCCATCTTGATCGAACATGCTTGGATGCTTGGTCGATACTGAGGATTCATTAAGGAGGGTATAATTATAAAGTCTTCATGATCACTAAATTTTATTTAACGGCCATAGCGAACTCGAAAGTGGACTATTGTGAGTGAACTGGGGTCCGTGAATTACGGGTGAAAAATATCCAGCTTCAAAAAGACAAAAAGATATTCTTCCTCTTCTTATAAATTTTTGATTAAACATAAAATTAGGCAACAATGCTACTTTAACCAGCGAGGAAAGATCATGAGGAGACGTTCCATTAAAGGTATACGTATGTACAAGCTTTGTTTTGTTATATTTTGACTTCTGGACTATTTTACTTCATGGGAGATTCGAAGACTCATCCCATTTTGACCATGTTATTGACACTCATTTTGTTTGGGCCACCTGTGCTCTCACATTCAAGAGGCGGTCAGAGCTGTAGGTTCGAATCCCGACACAGTTACTTTTAAAGGAGGCAGCTTGAACGAGTGGTAAGCGCCTTGGACTTGCAATCCGGTGAGCCTAGGTTCGAGTCTCGCTTTGGCCACTTGCTGGATTTGTTCTCCATTTGTTCGAGTTCAAAAAAAGACGAAAAATAGACTGGGTTAAATAAACACCGCACCTTACAGAGGTACGTCTTGCGTGAATATATATAGAGATATACTGTCATGTACCATAGCGACCTTGTACAACTTTAAGATAGGGTAAGCGCGCTGACTACGTGATATAATTTGAATTAATAATCATTATCCGTTTCTGCTCACTGCACCATGATGTACCCCATGGCCTTAATGTTCTTGGCACCGTTGTCCCTATTGCTAGAAGCTTGGTTTCCACATGTGATAGAGTCATCCGGTTTTCCTCCAGTGCCAAATCCGATTCTAGAATGGCAGGAAACGCAGCTGTTTTCATTGTTTCCTACAATACCGATTCTTGCTTTGGAGCGCTTCTTCCAATCGCACCGCGCGTTAAACCCTTCCTTGTTACATTTGATCTGCAAGGAGGCATTAGAACCAATCAGCGACTTCCACGTGTCACGACCCAGTGAAGTATTACGGTATTGCCCATCAGCGATCAATGAATACAGGGAACTGGCGGTCCTGTTGATTACAATAAACTTGATCTGCTGACCGATCTTCATACCGAGGCAGATCTTGGAGAAGGATGTGTTCCAGTAGGAGGGAAGTTTGGTCTCTTGTGTGTCAAACCCAGTCTTCCCTCCGTCAAGGTTAAAGGCTTCTTTGTTGTTCCAAAGACTGGAGTCGTAGTGAAACGTTCGCTATAAATGCAATTACAATAGAAAACAGGCGATAATGTCGGGTACGACAATTTCGCGAAAAGCACAATTGATCCCTGTGCATTTAAGTATTATTAAACACTTACGTACTAGTCCCGACGGAAAAAGTTACTTTTGTGTTCCGAGGGACCCGTCTTAAAGTGATTTGTTACATAGTTGGAAATTTTGAAGCTGCAAATTCATTAAACCTTGTTGTAACGGCGGTTGTCGGTCAACATTCGCGGGTAACAGTGCACTGTTACCCTCTGACGTCATAAATTTTGCCTGCTCAGAGATTTTGGCGGGAAACAGTTTCATTGTTAGTTCTCATGCGACCTCGAAGTAACCAATGAGAGCGCGCGGTTGGGAAGAAATTTCTAGCTATGTAACAATAATATTGCAAATACTGAATGAAGCTGAGTATAGGATGTGAAGTAGAATTATGCAGATCGCGTAGGATGTTAACCCCTGAGGCTGAAGGCCTCTTTCTAACCTATTTCTCGGCACGGTTTCAGGACAAAAAGAGATGCTTTTTCTCTTAGATACTCCTCAAATAAAAAAAGATATAATCCATCGAGCAATATACATACATACGTACATAGATACATAAAATTATTAGGACTCCATTTGCTTGGCTATTATGCCCTAATTACAATAATAGAGATACAAATATGACTATAAAATAGGTTAACAAAGTATAGCCGCATAAAATAACGAAAAGTTTTAAAAATAGATAACGCAAAAAACTATCATAAGAAAATGTGAATGTTTATGAATAAAAACTGGGAAATATTAAGAATGTTTACAGAATCGAATGCGAGAGTCTAAAAATCTTAATCCTTATCCTAATCCATCGTATTCGATATGTTTTGGGCATTCTTGCATTTCTTCCGTTCAGTTACTTTGAAATTCAGCTATTTCGTCTTCGGATAGCAGTCAACCCCATTTTCTATTTTTAGTTCACCCAGGAATAAACAGCTAGGCTTCCACGCCCTCGAAACGACTGTAAGGATACCTTATTTCCGTTAATCTTCATGACCAGCGACCATCCGCCATAACCGCATGTTTCATTTCCAGTCTCGGCCATGGTCATGTGACAGTAAGCATCGATAACCTCATTCCCAATAACAAGCGGGTACGCATTGGACACGTTAGATCTAAATTGAAGAATTACATAAAAAGACAGAGAAAATAACGGATAATAATGATTTCTCAAATCAAATCAAGTGCCTTAAGCAGCCGGAAATTAACTGTTATAATATACTAATCCACTTACATTTTCTTGTCGAAAATGTCTTTGCAAGATAAAACTGTGATCCAATGAAAAAGAAAAAATATGTAAGTACAGATACTTTAAAGCTAGTTCAATAGTTCCCTGTAGATTTTTCTTGAATGAAAAATACATTGATTATTTTCATTTTTTTCTAAATTTTGAAAAATGTTTTGCCAGGGGTGATATGGTTTAATTTCCAAGTTGGGGGAAGGAGCCGGAATACCGTATTTATTCGATTAACCGCCCTGAGCGCTTATTTTTGATTTTTGGACCTTGGGAGTGGGCGCTTATTCGAGGTGGGAGCTTATTAAATTTTCACCATTTTCAGCAAGTGAAGTATGTGTATTTTGCAACAAAACAATAAATGCTAATAACAAAACGCAAAGAAGTAACAAAGTAAAGTTTCTGTAAAATACGCTGAAGAAAACTCCGTCCTCGGGGAAGTCTCTTATTAGAATTTATTCACTCAAGTGGGTGGGGTGGGAGTGAGCGCTTATCTGAGTTTGATTGGGAGGAGAAGGGGGTGGACGCTTATTAACTTTTTCTGCCTTTTAGGATGGGCGCTTATTCGAGGAGGGTTGCAATTCGAGGTTGGGCGCTTATTCGAATAAATACGGTAGTATCAAACAGCCAGAGCCATTGCCTTAAAAAGCGTCAGAAATATAAAACCGAGATATTGAGTAATTTCGTCTCAATTTACTACTACTGCTTTCCTTGCATGGGTTTGATGCTTTCCTAAAAAAGGCAGACGGTGACAATAAGCACAAAGATTAATATGGCAAGTGTTTTTTAGAGTCTTTTAGAGGCGACTGTTTACTTATGGTCTGTCCGTTTATGGCGCTGTAGACTCAGATCATACAAAACTTCCTAAATAGATTCTCTTTAAGGAAATACACATCTAAGATAACGGACATTCGAGACCTTTTAGAAAAGGCAGACAGGAGTCAAGCGTTTCAAGGTACGTTCAGTGAATCCCGATTTCCCGCTTAGTAACAATCACTGAATAGATGATGATTCCGAAGAAGAAAGAAACAAAGTATGATCTTCGAAACAGAACTGGTCATCACCCGGAAATCAAGTCTGATAGATTTGAGAATGTATTTTTAAATGGGCTTATTTTAATTTTAGTTATAATCTTTCTGAGTCTTTTTATTGTAAGTTAGTATACTAGCTTCTTACGTATATTTTTAGACTTCCATTTGTAAATGTAACTTAAGGTATATGTTTTATCTTAGGAGGAATATAAAAGATTAATTGATTCATTGATTGATTGATTGATTGATTGATAGCTATATATCAAGAGCATTGTACTTACAGCTTATTGAGAACTTATACCTTCCAACTTTATCGAAAACAAATACTGCAGAATGCTGAGTAATTCACAATTTGTTTTTCATTTGCTCACGACAAAGTGGTTGATGAGTGGTGTCATGAGTTCAAGCTATATGTCCATGAAATACTCATTGGATTGTAGAACGTTCTTTCATTATTATCCTTAAATCCTGAATGCCTGTCAAAATTTGCTCCCAATATCACTGTGAAAACCCTGCGAAACTCCGTCAAAATACGACGGAATGTAAGCCGCCGCGCCTAACTTTTATTTGTAAGCGGTATGGGCACCAAGAGGTAATTTAATTTT
>CALNXI010000861.1:65690-96783 GCA_942486025.1 Porites evermanni | reverse complement strand
TATTATTATTATTATTATTATTATTATTATTATTATTATTATTATTATTATTATTATTATTATTTTACAACTGGATTGGTCTCGCTGGCCAGCTCTAACAAATGGAAAGAACCCTTAATCAACTAGCATCCCACGCACCGTATGTTTTAATTTGTCTTAACCTCTTTTTAGTTGTGGTTTGGCGTTCTCCTTTGACGTATCTATCAAACTCTGACAGCTTCAATATTTTAAGGCAAAAACTACGAGTAAATTGTTTGGCAACTCACATGTTTTTGTCAAAAATGTCCTTACACGTCGAAACTACACCAGAAGAAAATTAAAGAAAAACTCATTAAAATAAGTGGTATTAAAGTTGGTTATTATTTACGAAAGTTTAATTACTACAATATGGGAAGTAAGGTGAAGGCTTTAAAAAGACATTTTAGATCATTCATTTTCTTATTGCCCAAAATTTTTACGAGAAATTATTATTCACATTTTAATGGAAATAATCATCAGCACTTATAAGTAGAGTTAGAAAAGCTTGTCTTGAGCTATTTGGAATATCAGTACAGACAATCAAAATAAGGCAATTTGCAGGAGCAACAATTATAAACCTACGTAACATTAACATCAGTGATTTGTTGTCCGTCCAGAAAGTAAGTCCAAAGAAAAGATTTTACGGTTTATTTAAGGGTAAAAATGGATCAATATCTCCCTACAACTCATAAAATGCTTTAGACTCACTCGGTTCACAGTTTTCTACATCTCCATAGTATCCCGGATTACAAGTACAGTTGTAAGATCCTTCGTTATTTGTGCAGAACGTATTGGCAGGACACTTGCTTGCTCCAGTGGCGCACTCGTCTACATCTATAAAATTATAAAAAATAAAAAGTACTAAACGTAGTTAAAATAAAATACAGACAGGAGTAATAAACAGTTTAGCAAATTACTAGTTCAAGAAAACAATCGACATTTCGCGACGCCACCACTTTAAATTTTCCCCCGGAAATGACGTCTGAGCAGCGAGGGCAGAAATTCCATACTGATGACGTGTCACTAACCAGATCTGGGTAGTGCTTCTGATTGGACCTAGTTGAAAATCTATTCAACCAATTAGAAGTACTACCCAGATCTGGCAGAGAGAGCATATATGTTATAGCCTGCAAGTAAGCGCTCGCGGAACCCTTGGGTCGGTACGAGCGCCACAATCTTTTGATTCAAATGCGGCGTTTATTCGAGGACGATAATGCATACTTCTGAAAATTAAGCGCTGCCATACTTTTGCGTCTACTCTTGCAAATTTTGACGATGCTATTAAAATGATCGATTCGACATAATTGTATAATTGGTTGAATACAGATTGTACATTGTTACTCAAGAATAGAAACTCACATATCTCGCAGTACTCTCCTTTGAAACCAGCAGTACACAAACAGCGGTATCCTTTGGCTGTAAAACCGGCTTGACAGGTTGCTTGGTTTTTACAAAGATTACTCACACATGCGTTCTAGGGCAGAAAAAATGAGGCGATCAGAACCAAATACTTTCTTTTGAAAAAATAGCTGCGTTCTTCATTCCTAGCGGTTTTATTGATAATCATAGATCCCTTACATGTACTTTAACAACTATTAATAGCTGAACGAACTGATTTTCAGGTTTGGAGTTTTGAAACTTTTCTCATAGTTTAAACATTAAGGTTGAGTTCGATTGGCAAATCCGGATTTCGGATTTTGCAATCGAACGCGAAATCCGTAAACGGATTTCACCTCCGAGAAATCCGTCCCTAGGGTGGATGTCAATTTTAAGAAATCCAAATCCGGATTTCCTGGATTTCCTTTTTACCGTTCGAATGGGAAATCCGAAAAAGGATTTGCAAAACTGCTCTCGTGAACAACGGTCTTCTTTTTGCTAATTATGCGTGCACGTGCAGGACCGCTGTTCTTAAGGACAGTTTTTCAAATCCTTTTTCGGATTTCCCAATCAAACGGTAATAATGAAAATACAAAAACAGATATCTCAACGTTGAAATCCATTTTCGGATTTCACGTTCGATTGCAAATCCGAAATCCGGATTTTAAAATCTAAATTCAGATTTCCCAATGGAACGAACGCTAAATAAGTCTAATTAAGAAGTGTAAAATGGTATTTGGTACAAAGCATTAAAAGCTGCTGTGGGGTCGGTTATAACGAAGTCCAACTTAGACCGCGGATTAGGAAATTTTGGACCTTTAGATCTCTTTTTCTGTGGGCTAATTTGAGAGGATAACTGCGTTTCTAGTCAACGCTTTGTGCTTTCACGAAACTTTTCACGATAAATGGTGTTTACATAAAAGCGTTCGGCAAACTGGAAGTGGCTTAGAACAGTAGAACACTGGCTAAACTCCGTTCAAATAACTAGCCCATAATGTTCACTGTTCCAAATTTTAGCCCCGAAGCTAGCTAAAGAAGTTTTTGTGAGGATTTAGTTGAGAGTGTTTCCTATGAAACTTACTAGCTGAAGAGAATCGGGTGTTGTATTTAGGAACTTTTCTTGGGAGGATGAACATGTCATTGATGCTAGGCGGTGCAGAATCACTAGAGACATCATACATAAGACAAAGAAGAGCTTGAAGTGTAAAATACTTTAGATATTAGCAACATATAAGACGGAGGCCCTCGTATAATGTATAGATTTAGCGAGGGCTAAAAGCGGAGCCTCCTTAAGCAATTAACTTTAAACTAGTAAACTCTAAGGCACTAAAATGAAATCTTCAAATCCTTGCTTAACTTTAGGGGCCTTCAACATCAGTTTACCTTATGAGGGAGGGGTTGGGTGATAAATAAAAATAGGGACCTTAAGCAACGAACGGCGACGACAGCGAGAACGGCAAAAAATCAATAGGTTTGATTAGCAAAGCAACAACTTTGCACGAGCATCACCCTTTTTTGTGCACTGCACGACGACGACGCGAAGGTGCCTTAAAATTTCACGTTTTGTGAAGGATGCAAACACAACAACTTTGCACGAGCATCACCCTTTTTTGTGCACTGCACGACTGCGACGCGAAGGTGCCTTAAAATTTCACGTTTTGTGAAGGACGCGGACACAGGACAACAACTTTTCCTTTTCTTTTCCTGAATTCTAACTTCAATAAAGTCTTACAAAATGCACCAGAAAATTTTGCCAATATTTTGCCAATTAAAAGAGAAGTAATAAGCGCCATCGCTGTCGTTGTTCCGTACTATAAGCTTCCTATTATCCTGCAAACACGTAGACCTGAAATAAAATAAAAACTCCCCCAGCAAGCGTAAAGTCGAGTGTTTACAAGAAAAATCACTATGCATTTTTTTTCTAAAGTTCGATCACAATAGTAGAAAAAATCTTCCAAACTACAGCTTTTCATTTCTAAAGCCTTTTGGAAGCAATAGGCAGTTACAAAAAAAACCCTCTAGGGGAGGAGGAGAGGAAATAGTGTCTACATAGTCTGTCTCTCTCAGTCTGTAAGGACGGGCGTCGGAGGGTAAACGCTGACGGCATAACCAAATTTTCTCGCATAGATACGTTTCCAGTTTTTATAGCAATGGAGGCTCCGCTATCAACAAATTATTTTTTATTACCAATATTCTTTTGATTCATACGTGTTTAGAAACAGGGATATAGTGTAATTCCTACAATGGCCGCCATGGCCGCGGTGCGAAAATTGGTCCTCAATTTCCCTGCCTTACTTAACTTGGTCTATTTTGATTGTAATTCATAAAGTCTTTCACTTACGATAGCTCCTCGGTAAATGTAATCATAATTTGTCTCCAGCTTATCCTGTTGTTCTTCAAAGGTAGAGTTATTCAGCTCACATTTGCTCATAGACTTCTGAAAGTTAAAACTAACGCAGTTTGGTTCCCAGAAGCAACGTATGTCACAGATATCCTTGTCAACAGCGACAACCCTGCGAATTACATGATTTTTTAGCCGTTTTCCTTCC
This sequence comes from Porites evermanni, assembly GCA_942486025.1. Classification (NCBI taxonomy): domain Eukaryota; kingdom Metazoa; phylum Cnidaria; class Anthozoa; order Scleractinia; family Poritidae; genus Porites; species Porites evermanni. The sequence continues at coordinate 92,839 of CALNXI010000861.1, read as the reverse complement.
AAAGTTTGGTCTGCTTTCCATTCCATCTGACGACATGAGTCTGAGAAAGAGAAGGTCCGTCAGTACTGGAAAAAGTTGGTGATGCAAACGTGTGGAGCCCAAATAATCCCATGAACTCTAACTAAGTAAAATATCGTAATACAATATATGCTGGCCTGATAGATACCATACTTGAGAAATTTGTAAATCTCGGTGTGCTCTTTTTGACTATGTGGGTCTCGTGTTGTTTATCCCATAATACACCGACTTGTACCCATCCCTCCTCGGTTTTCAGTCAGGCAATGGGGAAATTTCAGTCGCAATTGCTCTCATGCCTGGCTGTTACAGAATAGATTTACAGGATAATCACACTGAGGAACTGCATTGAAATAAACTCGATCAGATTCTTCGCAGTTCAAACTCAGTAGCAGTCTTCTGAGTTATTCTGAAGAAGTCATTCTGTAAAAATTTCTGCACAGCGCCACACATCATTATCAGTATATTCGATTCCGAAGCATTTTGCCTCTTTTTTCTCCGTCTTCAATTTGTCCCCTTTCCTCTTCAAGTGAACTTCAGGTCAAAATGAACTAACAATTTAAAGTAACTGCTGATCAGTAATACATGCGCAATCCTACAATGACTTCAGCAGGCAGCCCGGTGTCCTGCTTATAACAACTTCTGTTTGCATACTCCCATGCAAACTCCCGTCGGCCAATCGTAACGCGCGTCGCTAATTAAAGAAACAAACAGTTTTTGCCGAAAAAAATTATCTTAGTGCCCAGAAATACTACTGCTAATAAAATACGAAATGACGTCATTACGTTGCTGCGACAACTACGATGTCACTATGTATAACACTAATCATTTTTATCTTGCCCTGCCTTTTTTCCCGGATATGTTTGTAAATGGCGTGGTAGTTGATGCTCATTGGAAAGTATGTGGCTCCTGCAATGATGTGTGTTTTCGATAAAGTGCAGTCACCAATAGGCAAATCTTTGTTTACGTTTTGTTTTCCTCATTAGTGTATGCCTTTCATTCTCTGCCAATCAAGCTATTTAAAAATACTCTCTGATTATCTATAAGTAAAGAGAAAAAATTTAGTTATATGTAAAAATTTGAACCTGATGAACCATATGCCAATAGTTTCTGAAAAATTATCCTAATTTTTTGCAAGAATATGTATTGGTTCATTATCGTTTTTGCCTCCCAGCAATTTCGCAGTTCGCAGTTTTCAGCCAATTGCTGCTATTTCCTTTGTTATTTTATGCTTACAAAAGGCTGAAAACTCCACAAATTGATCAAATTAACTACCTCTTTCAACTTTGACGCCTCCTATGGGTTAAATCGTATGCTAATGAGCAAAAATGTAAACATTGACGTCAGAAAAGATTCGCCTTAAAAAATATTCATGCGTGAAAAATGAACCAATAAATAAATAAATAATTTTGAGATAAACGTAGATATCAGTTCAATGCAGTATTATACATTAGACTTTTTTTTCTGAGATAAAATGTTTGGTAGAAAATGACGTTGTTTCTATTTCGTGGAGATAATACAAATGCAAATTAAAGCGACACATTTACTGAGTTCAGAGCTCTTGCCTTCCCAGGTGCTACATGTATATTTAAAATCGCCAATTCACCCGGCAGGTATCAAGTCATGTTTTGAAAGTGGACTTAACAGATCAGTAAAAATTTCTTACATGCAACCGGTTAACGCCATAAGAAAAAAAAAAAAAACATTGGGCCCCCTTTTTTGTCACTAATAAATAATAATGCAGAATGTAAAAAATCTTTCACTCAGAGGAAAAGTGTTTGGTAAGAAAATTAACAAGTTTCTTTCCTTGAAAATAAAGGCAAAACTAGTGTTTCCCCCATTTACTAAGTTAAAGAAAGTTTTCGTCTATTTCAAAAATAACAGCTTTCGATCAAGGTGAAGCCTCAAGCAAACATTAGGTTAATAATGTGATGAGTTTATATTGCAGCCGAAATTATTAGGGGTCGCTGTTTGACTCCGAAACCCTTTAGAGTGCTGTCGATTTTTTGTAAGACAGCGCAGTATCAGTGGCACAAAGCGACATTTTTTCTGTAAAATAACTGTTCGAAGGAACAAATATTGCCTAGAAAATTCTAAAGCTTGAAAAAAAGCTAAAACTTTCTGGATAACCGTTCCATTCGTCTAAAATATTCGGAGGTTTAATTTCTAATACTAAATAGTTTATTTCGATTTTCGGAAGTTGTGTTTAATTCACATTTTAATACCATGAAACTACCGTCCACGATAATACGATTATTGTTAAAAAAAAAGGTCTACTAAAACTTTCGGTATATAGACAAAACGTCCCCTCAAATTTTCTAATGAAAGCAAGGCTACTTCATGTCCTCGAACTTTCAACCGGACCTATAAGGGTAACTAACACTGTCAGATGAGACGAAAAAAACACCTAAAACTTTCGTGACGTCCAAAGTCCCTCCGAACAGATAAATACTTTTTAGGGCAACTCCAAATTAACAAAAAGGCTTCTAAAGCATAGAGAAAACCATCTGAGACACTTCGGCGTATTTGGAAACATTTGGTCTTTGCCGGGTGCCCCTTGCAGCATGTCAGACGTGCTGTGGCGCATTCACTCCGATGACCGTCAGACCGTCAGTTTTCCTTATGGCCGAGTTGTTTTCTCCGGGTTGGTTATATGGAGTCAATTACAAAGTTCTTAGAGCTACAAGCAGAAAACGATGTGAAAGACTTACGTTTTAAATTCACCTATTCTTCACTGGTTTTAATCTATTGATCCAGATGCAAAAAATGTGTCGTTGTTGTAAATTCAACCAGCGGCTATAAGTTCATGTTATGATCCTGATAATAAGGCCTTTTAGACAAGCTTACTCGACATCAGCTCAAAACACTAGCCATCTTTTTGGTTGCCACTTTGTTACTGCGGTTATAACACACTTATTGGATTCATATTAAACTTACCTTCATTTGAGTCGTCCCCATGAATCTGCGAGAGCAATCGCATCAAAATCCACAACACTATAAAAGCCATAAAGGGGTTTCCTTCAGGATGTCTTTCTGATACTTTTCAATCGTCTTTTAAGGACTTTTTCGATGTTTCATTGGTTGTCGAAATACATCTCGTTAATATGCAGAGGGACAAACAAAATTTTGTTTCTAAGTGCTTGATGTGTCGTCATGCTGTCGAGGTCGTGCAATAACTACAACACAACTCTCTTCACTCAATTTATGATTATACCTATTTCACACCGTGATACTAATTAATCAGACTCACTTATTCCGAGGTGTTTTTGATCGAGAGCCAATCCCTCTCCAACAGTGTGCTTAGTATTTACTTTTTCATGCCAAACAAGACGTCAGTTAAACTGACTACTTATAAATGTTTTGGTAAAAATGCCTTGGGGCTGTTTTAAATGATTAACCACAGAACTTTCTCAATATGTGCAGAAAAAAACCTACGTAGAATTTGTGTTTGGCTTTTGCGATGGTTACTGAACTTATGTAAATATATGACTTCTCATATGAAATGACTCATATTTTGAACCGCGGATAAAATATGAAGGTGTAAATGATCCTGCAGTTGAATAAACAGCTTTAAGCGGTTGAAAAAGGGCCTGGAAAAATTCAGGCTTGACCGGGAATCAAACCCTGGCCCTTTTGCGATGACCGGACGCAACGCTCTATCTATTAAGCTAATCAAGCCTACTAGAGAGCAGGCCACTTTGAGTTCGTGATGTTTTATACTCGATGGTGGAAATAACACTGATGAAAGTAAATATATGAAATGACATGAAATATTTTGAACTACGGATAAAGATATGAAAGTGGAAATGATCGTGACAGTTGAATAAACAACTTTAAGCTCGCCCCATGTAATGGGAATCCTTCCGGAATCCGGGAAATTTTTGCTTGTGGAATCTGGAATCCGGGAAATTTCGCATATGGAATCCGGAATCCGGCAAATTTTGCTTGTGGAATCCGGAATCCTGGGTTTTGGAATCCGGAATACAGCTTTAAGAATCGGGAATCCCACTAACGATTGGAATCCAGAATCCAAGTTCTACTGACTGGAATCCAGTACCTGCATTCCGGAATCCAAGACTGTCCTTGATTCTCTTACATGGGGCGATTAAGCGGTTGAAAAAGAATCTGAAAACATTCCGGCCTTGACCGGGAGTCGAACGAACCAACCCTGAACTAGATTAACTGAAATGACGTCTGTTAATAATGTGAGAATTAATTGAGAAACCTATAGGAGGAACTGGGTATATAAACAACGAGGAACCGTTTACTCCCCGCTCTCTCCCGTTCTCCTGACCTCTCTCCTTACTTCATTTTTTGTATTTCATCCGGAAAAAAAATTTAGCCTCCATTTTAAGATAAATATTATTGCACTGTATGACCAACTTAAGTCAATGTTTATTTTCAGGCTATGTTGTACTTAGCAACGTTTCATTTTAACCTTTTTTCCGCAACGGTGCAAAAACTTAACGCGTCTCGTCGGAAGAAAAGTTGCTCAATGCAACGTGTCCGTAGAGACACAGGGGTAGGGGCAGAGAGTTTCTGAATGGGAATTGAAGGGAGCACCAGACATGAACCTTTGTCTCGGCGCAAAATTAACCGGTTAAGATGCAATCAGTGGAGTTGCTCCTATAAAATACTTGAAATTTCCTTTGTTTCACATACGTAAAAAAAAAACCTTCAAAAAATACTTCTTGAAAGCTTTGTCACCGGCTTTATATGGTCACACTCCATGCATGGTTAATCTAGTCTCCGTTTAGTTAAAATTTTGACAAGTGAATTCATGCTCAAAATCTTGTGCAGGATCTACAAAATTTTTGTTTAACCCACTACCATTGACAGAAGCCTTCTTTAATATAGCAGCAATCAAGATCCTTTTGTTATTTAAATAGCTGGTTTGTTTATTTGGTTTTTGTTTGATGATGGCTTTGTTTTTGAGAGTTTATGCCAGCATACGTTTGCAGTAGAGCACTGGTAGAGTTTCTGATATCACTTACTGCCTTTCAGGAGCTGCATGATGTCAGGTTTGGAATACATATATTGCCTTTCATAGTTTGGTTTCAGTGATTTGACTAATGGTTGTGCAGTCGGGCGTAATTGCTTTAAGTTTATGACACGATATTCAAGTTTTAAGACGATTTCAGGCGATATATGGCCTCGGATGATCAGGTTTCAAATACAGAGGTTTTAAATATTTTCCTCAGGCTGCAAATGGATTAAGAACAAGTCTAAAGAATATTTAGCAGTCGTATTAGTGGCAAAAAGAACCTACTAGGCGGCAACAGGTCCCCTAACATAAAATCTCGTCCTCTTGTAGGTCTGTTATGAACTTTAATTTCGTGCCAATGCAAGATGTCGCGCTGACTTTACGTAATTAACAGCATCCGTTAACACATTATTAAAAAAAGCTTAATTGTTACTTTCTTCAGTTTACAGTACAAAGATGTAGCAAATAGCCTTTATGCTTTGGTTGGAAGCGTACTAGGTTTTACATATGTTAAGAGCCATTATCTGAGAAAATCGAGAATCGCAAGACACTCGTCAAAAAATCGAATTTTTTTTTATTTTGCCAAAACATCCCTTTTAGTGACCTAACTCAAGGAAAAATAGTTTTGGGTTCAAACGATTCATTTTAAAGGAGAAATTAAAAAAAGTTTGAAAAATCGATTTTATGCCTGTTTTTCGAACAAAACACGGCAGGATGCAATGGCAACTTCGAGAGAAGGGTGTGGGAATCCCACTAACGATTGGAATCCAGAATCCAAGTCCCACTGACTGGAATTCAGTACCTGGAGTCCGGAATCCATAGCCTGGAATCCAGAATCCAAGACTGTCCTGGATTCTCTTACATGGGGCGATTAAGCGGTTGAAAAAGAACCTGAAAAAATTCCGGCCTTGACCGGGAGTTGAACGAACCAACCCTGAACTATTAAACAAGATTAACTGAAATGACGTCTGTTAATAATGTGAGAATTAATTGAGAAACCTATAGGAGGAACGGTATATAGACGACGAGGAAGCGTTTACTCCCCTCTCTCTCCAGTTCTCCTGACCTCTCTCCTGACTTCTTTTTTTGTATTTCATCCGGTGTAAGATCTATCGTCATTCGAAACCGTGGTACTTATAAGCATGAAAACAAATTTAGGCTCCATTTTAAGACAAATATTATTGCCCTGTATGACCAACTTAAGTAAATATTTATTTTCAGGTGAATGTTATACTTATTAGCAACGTTTCGTGTAACTTTTTTTCCGCAACGGTGCAAAAACTTAAAGCGTCTCCTCGGAAGAAAATTTGCTCAATGTAACCTGCCGTACGGACACAGGGGGAGCGGGGGGGGGAAGTTTCTGAATGGGAGTTGAAGGGAGCACCAGAAATGAACCTTTTTCTAGGCGAAAAATTAACCAGTTAAGACGCAATCAATGGAGTTGCTCCGATAAAATACTTGAAGTTTAGTGAGTGTGTTTGACATACGAAAAGAAAAACTTTCAAAATAATATATCTTGAAGTCTTTGTCACCGAAAAATGAATTATCTAGTCTCCGTTTAGTTAAAATTTTGACAAGTGAATTCAAGGGCAAAATCTTATGCACCATCCACAAAATTTTTGTTTAACCGACTACTAAGTGCAGAAGGTTTTTTTCAACTTTTCGGTTACTTTTGTTTCCACAAAATGAAATACAGCTGCAATCAAGATTCTTCTGTTATTTAAATAGCTGGTTTGTTTATTGGGTTTTTGGCTGATGAATGGCTTAGTTTTTGAGAGTTAATGCCGGCATACTTTTACAGAAAAGTACTGGTAAAACTTTCAGGAGCTGCTTGATGTCAGGTAAGGTTCTATTAATTATATTTTGCCTTTTATGGTTTGACTTGACTAATGGTTGTGCAATCGGGCGTAATTGCTTTAAGCTTAACGACGACACAATATTCGAGTCTTAAGACGATTGCAGGACGATCATGGCCTCGAGTGATCAGGTTTCAGATACAAAGGTTGTAAATATTTTCCTCAGGTTGCAAATGGATAGAACAAGTTTTAAAGAATACCTGGCAGTAGTATTAGTAGCAAAAAGAACTTAGACCGCAAAGGTCCCCTAACATAAAACCTACTCGTAGGTCTGTTATGAACTTTATTTAATTTCTTACCAATGGCAAGATATAGCGCTGGCGTTAAATAATTAACAGCATTCGTTAGCACATTATTAAAACAAGCTTAATTGTTTCTTTTTTTTCAGCAGTTTACAGCACAAACAGTGTAGCAAATATCCTTTACGCTTTGGTCCGAAGCGTTCTTCTAGTTTTTACATGTGTTAAAATCGTCGAATTGCCCGCCAGTAGCAAACAAGACCCGATATTTACCTGAAGTGCAGCCATTTTCATTGTTACCTATAATACCGAAGATAAGCGAGCATACTGAAAATTATAATTTTCAGTTTCTTTTACTGCACAAAGATGTACCCAAAGGCCTTTATGTTTTGGCTGGAAGCGTGGTTTCCACTGGGTGTTATAGTCGTCGTATTCTCTGAAGTCTAGCTAATATATATTTAGCTTAGCCTCGTGAACGCAGACGTATTTCGTAGGGAGAGAAGCGACAACCGGAAATATGTCTGCGTTTACAGGATATATTGAGCTTTTTCATGTAGAGTCCATTTTTTCTAGTTTTTATTGTCGTGATGAAACATGTACAAAAGACCCAGTGATGCACCTGCTAAATTTTGCAATTATGTATGTTTACCATAAAAATGATGGCCAATCCATACATCTTTGTGTTTCAAAAGTCAAGAAAACTGGTGTAAATATAGCTCCCGATTTATCAGTGGAATATTATATAAACTCTTTTTATAGGAATAAAATGTTTGGTTGAAAAAAAACAACAACGACAACAACAACGACGACGACGACAACAAGAACAACACCGACAGTTTTCTTTCAAGCCACAAAATTAATTAAAGAAAAACTATTTCGAGCATTTAATACGTTAAACCACGTAGCTGTCGACCAGATGCAAAAATTTATTGTTTAAATTCACCCGAACGAGGGACACCCACCCCATTTTTTATCCCAAAATACTCCAAAATGTTGTTTTAATAGTAATGTTAACGAACATAAAATTGCAGCCCCAATAATCTTTATTGCACTAATGCCGGAATGAACTATCCTTCGCTGTTTGAATCATGCCCCCGTTTCCACGAGATGAACCCCCAGTGAAATCCACAATTAACCACAATTAAACTTTTAGCTCCATTATGAAAAAAGGATATCAAGAAAATCGTTTGAAAGAAGACTTCTCCTTGACAATGTCCAGCCCTGAAAACTTTTTTTTCCCGAGCGCTGTAATTTGGCGAAACTTTTTAGTGATTTGTTAATGTTAAAACTTTTTCTGACCTTACAACCTAGGGATAGTATACTAAACATAGAATTATCAAATATATCAACACTGATTAATGATAAGCCACACAGGATCGTGTTTATTAATTGTCTTTAATAAGTAATAGGATAAACAAATATTGGTTGTTGAGTATTTGCATCGTCATGCATTGTACAATTAAACTAGTTAAACAGTGCTGTTGACTTGATCTGATGAGTCCTAATTCGATTTTCATACTCATGATATTAATATAAGGATTCTATGATGATTTTTACAGCCTGATTATTATTATTATTATTATTATTATTATTATTATTATTATTATTATTTTTGTTTGTTTACAAAAAGCAACACGTCATTAAACTGTGTGTCAAAAAAATCTTAAAAGGTTTGTGCCTAAAGTCCATACATGTAATATACACCTTGGTGCTGATTAGATTGTTAAACGTACTTTAGAAGGTCTCAATATCGATCATTATTATATTCCTAGACGTTCACTCAACTAAACAGGGACTTTCATTGGTTGATTCTTGGTCACGTGGCCTTGACTAAAATCAAATGTATCCCGATCGAGATACATTAAGCAATGTACCCCGCTCGGGCTAATTTACAGCACGTGATCAAAGCATGGTGGAAAGTGGTGTAACAGAAAGCGGGAAAAACACTGCCAGTTTTCTTTTTCGTGAATGAACACAACAACTTGAACACAAACACGAAGCCTCAAGCTAAAAAGCAACGATTTTTTAATTCATCCCAGAAGAGAAATTAAACAGCAGCTACTGGAGGAAAAAGATGCAGATAATATACGGAAAGTACTTTCTAAATCATTCATTCAGTGGTTTTAAGAATTAAATTTGTGTTGTTATAAGTACCGAGTCGACTGTTTTGGTTCGCTCCGGTTATTCTGTTTTTGCTGTTGAAGTGAAAGTCTAGAAATATAACAAAACACTTAATGACAGGTCTCTCGGGAAACCAGTTAGTTTTGTTTTCTCTCGAGTCCTGGTGCTTCCCGAGACGAAGTCGAGGGAAACATTAGGACTCGAGGGAAAACAAAACTAACTGCTTCCCTCGGGATATGACATGTCAATGTCCTGTGAGGGCACCTACTGCGATCGTTTTTACTTCCAAGAAAGTGGCAATAAACACTTCCATCCACAATTTTTAATTATCGTCTTCAAGATTGAAAGTTCTTTATTTTCTTATGTCTAGGATCAATAAACTGGACTGCGAGTTTCCGTATTGGCATATTTTGTCAGTTGTTTGCTGGCCCCTTAGAAATCACGTGACATTGCTTCGTCTACGAGACAATTTGTATCAACATGCCCTTTTCAGAGTTTTAAAACCGTTATTTAAGATAAGATTAAAATGATTTTACATTCAAGCTGAATTGATACGGAAAAATATTTCTTTAGCGAAGTATTCTTTTGAACAAAACTGAAGACTTTCGAAGAATGAAACGCACAAGGCATAGAGCGCACAGATTACAACACTCGAGAAGAGATCCGGGTTCAAGATTACCGGAACCTACATCTCTAAGACACGTGCTGACAATCCTGGAGTTATATGGTTACTACAGCGAACGTAGCCAACAAAACAGAGTCAAGCTCTATTGCTCGAACCGTTTTACTGCAACGGCATGTTCATTTTTAGGGCGTGTTATACTATAGACAATGTTTATTTCTCATGCAACTTGCCTCTTAATCGCGCCACACATGTACAACCTTCGACGGTAAAGCGACTTCATTTAAAACGTCCAATTTTTCATGTACCGAATCTAATGCATAAACTTACCATAATTTAACTTCACTGGAAGCATATATAACAGGCCATTTCCGAGTTCCAGAAACCATCCCTATCGAAACGAAGATAAATTCCTACCCTTTCTTGTGATGATAATGAGTTTGCATGAGAATGAAACGTCATTTTCATATCAGTGGCCTCGCCCTTAGCCTCCCTTTTGAAACGCAGGCTTGGAGGAACTCGGAAAATATTTTGATTTATTAAGTTGGAATCAAGCTTAAGTCTGAATAAACCGTCAAACTTGTATCATGTTGTATTAAAAGTATTAATTTAAAGTATTAAAAGACTGAGAGTGGGAGGAAAAAAGGAAGAGAAGAGAAAAATTCAAAGGTTGCATTTCTTAGTTTTTTAGTAATATTTGCTTGTTTAGAGAAATTTTGGCCGAAAAAATCTCTGACGAGCAAGAGGACGAAACGTTATTAAACATCCCTCTAGATTAAAAAGAACCATGTTTCACATATTATTATAGTTGCAGGCCAGTAGTACACCAACGGCTCAAAGCTGGCGTATACCGATTAATTATTTGCCCAGCTACACAAAGATATAGTCACTCTCTAAGTAGTTCTCTTTCACTGTACCAAAATGTATCCCATGGCTTTAATACGCTGATCCCCATTATCTCCGCCAAATCTAGCGTCGTTTCCACATGTGTTAGAGTCATCATGATCTCCTCCTGTGCCAAATCCGATCCTAGAATTACAGGAGTGGCACCCATCCTCGCCCTCGTTACCAAGGATACCGATTCTTGCTTTAGATCGTCCTATTTTGGTACACTCTGCATTGAACCCTTCCATGTTGCAGTTTAACTGTAAGGAGGCATTAGGACCAACCACGGACTTCCACGTGTCACGACCCAGTGAGGTGTAGCGGTATTGCCCATCAGCCATCAGTGAATACAGGGAATTGGCGTTCTTTGTGATTTCAATAAAATTGATCTGGTTGTTGATCTTCATGCCGAGGCAAATCTTAGAAAAGGATGTGTTCCAGTAGGAGGGAAGTTTTGTCTCCTTCGAGTCAAACCCAGTCTTTCCGTCGTCAATGTTAAAGGTGTCTTTGTTCTCCCAAAGTGTGGAATTGTAGTGAAAAGTTTGCTGTTGGAGGAATATTAGTAACAATCTTAAGCAAAGTAAATAAGCGTTCCTATTTTTTAATTAGGACATTAAAATGTATTTTTTATAAATCATCAGCTAATAGACCTTATACACGATATCCATTATCTTTGCACCCGCTTAAGGACTGGTGGGATATAGGCGATGTTGCGTAATTTCTCAGGCGGCAAACGACTGATAAAATTTGCCAATGCCGAGAAACCGTCGTCGAGTTTGTTTATTCTTGTGCGTGCAAAGATGGCGAAGATAGATCTATTAAAAAGTGCCCTGATCTGTAAGTAGTCATTCTGTGAACGTGAGCCAGCCCTTCTCTGAGTGTTTCTGGGAATGGTCCTGGGGAGTACATAGCTCCAATCATAGTAGAATTTTGCCGGAGTATACGTCTTAATTCAGACATGCATGCAATCTGATCTGATGTCATTTACAATTAATGGCAAATTAAAAAACGTGCATAATTTAATATATAGCTGAAGTACCAGAAGCTAGTCCCACGCGGATAAAGCCTTAATTCCTAAATTAAGTAACATTATCTAGGAAATTAAAAACGCCGACTGAATTGAGGGTTAAAACATACAAACCATTGAGAATTATGTCACGTCATTATTCGAGGCTTAACAACAAGTCTTCATGACAATACAATGGGCGGATTAAAGGGTTGGCCGAAGGGATGCCCCTCTTTTTTGGTAAAATTTTGTATTATTTTTGAAGAATTCTCATCAATATAAACAGTATCTATATAGCTGGCAAACGTCCCGGTCACCCCTATCTGAATTTTCTGAATCCGTCACTGCTTATTGTTGGTTTTCACATGACGTCACTAAAATTCAAACTAAAAAACTATCGATCCTACCGAGATTTACTTTCACGATGCATTAGAGTAGCTGAAAACTAATTTTCATACAAATTTTCGCTTCAAAACGGTTCTTGGTTTTTGTGACGCGGCATTTACATGACGGCCAAGAGAGCTGTCATGTAGGTTAAAAAATGACTTATTTCAGGAAATTTTGCTATCTAAACAGTTCATGTATTAAAAAAAGTATTACTTTAATGTTTATGAGTTTGTCGAAGAATAAATTCACGCTTTTGTAGCAAAACTCGGTAACAGATGTTTCTGTTGGTTTCCCCTCAAGGTGAGCACCAGCATGGCGTCTCCATACAAATCTCTATAAGTTTGGGTAAAACATTTCTTCGGATATATATCTCGTATACGAAATATTCCTCTGACCTGAATCTTGGCGAGGGTCTTTGTATATGTATCTCCTTTCATTTCCCAGTTTTGATTTTTATTTTGATTTATTTTGAATGGCGTGACACTAAAAACCAGCAATGGTCTTTGACAAAGGACTGTTAAATTATCAAAGATTATTCTGTTCATACTGGTTTATATTATAAAGCCATCAGCAGCCTGTTTACTTGAGTAATGTTCCAGGACTAAACTATAAATATACTGCTATTTCATTTTGATTAGCAAAGGTTAGTCATATTACGTTCAGAAATTAAATGTAGGGTTACCTGGTTGCCATCCATTTTTACAACAAGCGTCCATCCACCATCACCGCATGCGTCATTATCAGTCGTAGCCATGGTCATATGACAGTAAACGTCAACAACCTTATCCTCCATAACTAGAGGGTATGCTTTGTCTTCTCTGGATCTTAAAAGTAAAAATTACGAGACTGTTGTCGTATAAGAGAACCTTTTCTCGTGTAAGAGTGATACTCAAGTTGGAAAGTTTTGAGAAATGGCATGGGCGTTGCAGCTGGGCACAGAGACACGTAGTACAAGTATTACCTAGTTGAAGACCAATAACACACCAGGACGTGACAAACAAAGAGGTTATAAATAATAATTGGTTGAGCAAAAGTGTAAAAATCAGCCGAGACCGAAGGCTGAAGCTGATAACATTTTCCGAGATCTAGATTGATTATTAGTCCGGATATCACAAAAACTAAATCTATTAATTGTTATATGATAACGAAAAACTAATATCGCCCTGAACACAGTTTGACATTTCTTTTGAAAATCACGAATTGCGCTTCCAAATAATAATGCACTGATTAGTTACTTAACTGCTGCAGATAACCAACTAATTAATATAGTCTGTAGGTTGCGCTGATTGCCAAAATTAACTACGAACTCATGACGAGAAGGCAGCTAGTGAGTACAACTTATAATAACGTGTTTGCCCTTTCCCAAGGCGTTTGCTCTCAAGGAAGGCGTTGCTGTACCATGTGACTAACCAGCTGCAATTATGACCCATTCTGAATCTCCTTAAACTGTCTTGGCCCACGCAAAGTATGTTCTGTATTGGTTGCCGTGCATTTCAGCGCATTTTTGTCCACACGTATATGAAATGTAAGCGTCACACATCAGTGCTGAAAGCTCTGTTATCTTAATTTAAAAAAACTCTGAATAATGTTTTGCTACTCACATCAGTGCTGAAAGCTCTGTTATCTTAATTTAAAAAAAACTCCGAATAATGTTTTGCTACTCACATGTTCTTGTTAAAAATGTCCTTGCACGTCGAAACTGTATGAAAACAAAGGAAAATAACTATTAATAAAACATAGTTGTTATTTTCAGTGATTTAAATTTTTGCAATTTCGATGACTAGAGGCATTAACTGGAAGTAACTTCAGTTGGTTTTGATTTCTTATTTTTTATTTACGTTTTAGTTGAAAGAATCGTAATCGTTTAAAAGTCAGACTTAAAAATGCTTGTCTTGATGACGTATTAGTAGGCTACGTTGTCTGGCAAGGTCTAGCTAGGTCTAGTTATTATAATGAAGTCACCTCATTAGTAAAACATATGTGTCTAGTAAGTGTCTAGTCACTGCCTTCCTGCATAATAAGTGGGTTCCTTCATACTAAAAAGTGCCTTCCTCCATATCTAATGAGCGCCTCTCTTATTGAATGGGAACAATAGGCTTGCCTAGACTTGCCCGCTCTACAACCACCCGATTGGATAATGTAGAATCTATTATGTGTTCAAAATAAAAGCAGGCAGTTTTTGCCCGCGCTCGTCGCCTTCTTGCAATATCTTTGTTAGGAAAAAAGTCTTGCCATCACCAATTAAAACATTGCTCCAAACATGCAAGTCGAATAGAGCGCCACACCCCTGTTGACGATTGACGAAGTAGAAAAAGTCCACCGTCAAAGGATAGAAGAAACTGAGCTACTAAACCGCTTCAGCGGCTGCTCTAAAAGACAGCAAAAAACGCATTTTTAGCGCTGTTTTTGCTGCACGTGCGTGGCAACGCTCTGAGTTATCTCTTGCAACTGCAACTCTTTATTTTTTTAGCAATAAAGTTCATAAGACAACTTTATCCTGTGAGTATACTTCTTTACGCACAGTTGCATACAAAGCTCATTTCTGCAGTAAAACCCCAGAGGAGATCCTTGATGTATTATTATAAAAACACAAAACAATAAAAAATAGCCTACGTAGCTGGCGGTATTAGGTAGTAGTCGAGTGAGATTTGGCGGCGAAGCCGTCACGAGCGGCAAATAGAAATATGGGCGGTATTTCAAACGCCTCGTCCCTACTCCCTTTTTTGGATCACGGCTCCGCCGCCAAAACTTTCGCGCACCGAGATAATACCGCCAGCTACGCAGGCTATAAAAAGAAAATTAACAAGGATCAATTGACCACCCCATAAAATTCCATAACATATCATAATGCTCTTTATTTGTGACTCGAAAATATAAAAATGTCGCATAAGTATAGTTTTCAGTTTCTGTTGGGGCCATTTTAACTCCCAAGAGAAATCAAAGACAATGCTTATGCAAAATTTTGGGGAAACAAACAAAGAGCATTATGGTTTGTTATGGTATTTTCTGGAGTGGTCAATTGAAACACGCGACTAATAAATACTCACAATAAACCACACACGTGTCCTATGACACAAGAAATCAACTTATTATGACCCTTAAATTAATTGCAAAAAGAGCAAAATATTCAGTAATTTAAAAGGAATCTATTATATTATTAAAATAGTCAAAGAAGGCAGGTTAGCTCTTTTTACACTATACGCACAATGTTTTACTAACCCCACTCCCTTTTCTTTTTTATTTTCCTCCTCCTCCAGAATTTTATTATTTTGAACCTGAATCCTCAATCTTGAATTCCCTCCTCCTCCTCCTCAATTTTATAATTTCCCTCCTCCTCCTCCTGGACATGTCCTTCCCAATCAGTTTTTATTCTCTCCTCCTCGTCCTCAATTTTATTATTTTTCCTCTTCATTTTTTGTTCCCTCCTCCTCCTCCTCAGTTTTTATCATTTTCCACACTTCTATTGTTTTCCTCCACCACTACCACCACCACCACATTTCTAACACTTCAACTACTATCATCAGTTCATTTTGCAGCAATGTCTTAAAATGTAGTGAACAAGAATCGTGGTTTTCTTCAGCTATTAGCTGATCGTCCTGTTCATCAACGCCAGTTTCTTTTAAAGAGAGCCACTCCACAGCAAATTCATGTACTAGTCCAAGTCTTATAAAATGTATTAACTACAGGGGCGTAGCCAGCCGGTGGGCCCGTAGGCCCCGGCCTACACTTTTTTTTTCGCCCGCCCGAGTTTTCACAGTGTTATGACTCGTAAATTTTGGAAGACACTTAAAATTTCATACGAAATACTTTCGAGTCTGTAAATCGCAAAGAAGCAGCAAGATTAAATCTCCTGGCGTTTAGGAACCATTGGATTGTAAGGAACATGATGTCTACCGTACAGGAAATCGCATTTTCACTTTCTTCCTCAGCTGAGCGCCGGCACCAATTTCAGGAGAAGTTAAAAGAAACACCTGCAAGTCAAGTGCAAATGGGAAGACGAGCTAAGCTGCGAACACTTTGCGAGACTCGTTGGGCTGCAACGATGATCATGCTGACGCTTTGTGTACTTTTAAGTTATCATTTGACGTGATCTTAAAGGCTTTAGAAGTGCTTCACAATATGCAAGACTCAAAAGCCAGGGGATTTATCAAACAAACATCGCCGGGTTTAGTATGTGCTCAGACTCCCACATAACAATGACGTTACCAAGCCTCGTGCGCTGAATACGTTTCTAAGTGGACTTGCGGAGTTAGAAGTCGATAAAGGTTTTATCAAAAACAAAAAGGTCCAACGTGATTTGACAGAAAAAGGCTACCGAAATAACGAAAATACTTTCGAGAGCGAGAGTAATAGTGAGGAACGTTCATCGGATAGAGAGGAAGAGGGGCAGTAGATAACTTCAGTGAATGATATGGCAGTGAAGCTGAAGACACCCAAGAGGAGAGACAACGACACTGAAAACGAACAGAAAATAGTAGCTTGGAAACGTCCACAACCTAAGGTGGCGGATCCACACCTTTAGATAAGGGGAGGAGGAGGGGCGGGGGAGAGGGGGGGGGAGGTCATCCAGACCCTGTGTTTTGTTACAAATAGAGGACATAAGCCGTTTCTCGTCCTGCTAGGTGATCGCACCTCTTATTCCCATTTTTAAAACACTTTTGCACTCATTAGGTACTAGAATGGAGTCCAGCAATAATTCTTATTCTTGGGTAGAGGAACAGGCGTCCAAAAGGGCTTGAAGCTCATCAACGTTGGTAATAAATGCCACGATGCCCAGAAAGTGATCATGAATACAGGGTTTTTAAAAAGAGCGGAACTCGAACAAAGATCAGTTTTCCTAGCAAACTGAACTTACAAAAACGACAGCGCTTTCAAAAACTGCCCGCTTTTATTTTGAACACATAATAGATTCTACAATATTCAGTCAGGTGGATATAGTCTAGGCAAGCCTATTGTCCCTATATGTATTAGAGAGAAGCTGATTAGATAAGGAGGAAGACACTTATTTAGTATGAAGGAACCCACTTATTACTTATGCAGGAAGGCAGTGACTACTTACTAGACAAATATGTTTTACTAATGAGGTGACATCATTAAATGACTAAATCTAGCTAGACCTTGCTAGACACTAACAAGGTATATCTTGCAACCACTTGCAACATAGTATACTACTCTTATTGGAAAAATCATTACAGGAGATCGATGAACGGTTACTCCAGCCATTCATATTTGCAGTCCAGAGCAACAACATTGTTTGTAGTCTTGACTGCCCCCTTAAGATAGTCCATTAAGTAAGTCTGAATCGACGAAGATAAAACACTACGATTTATTTAAAGCTAAGAATGGTTTAATTTCTCCCATACAAAATGCCTCACTCACTCGGTTCACAGTCGTCTACACCACCATAGTATCCCGGATTACAGGTGCAGGTGTAAGATCCCGCATTATTGGTGCAGAACGTATTGGCGCTGCAGTTGTGTGTTCCAGCGGCGCACTCGTCTACAATGGTGGGAATGTTAAGTAAAATAGGCCATCAAATCACAGCAAGAAAAATACTGATTAAAGATAGAAAACAAACCGCAATGAAAGTTAAGATGGCTAGCAAAATATGCACTTCATTATTACATTACTTTCCAGTCATTGGTTCTAAAGTACCGTGTGTCGGTTGTTTTGAAAGTTATTATTGTGAGGATTTTCGCTGATTGCTTGTGCTCGAGCTGATTTCGTTATGATTGAGGTTTGTAGATCAAGGCAATTATTTAATCCGTATTTGTGTGGACAGCTTTATTTATGTTATTTCCCTTTTAATGGATTTGTCAATAAAAGTGTAGTTTATCTTAAGGCTTAATTGAATAAGAGAGTCGCTCCTTGAAATGGCCACGTTTAATTTGGGGTCTTAGCTGACCTTGGATATTTTTCTTTATCGGAATTCCTTGGCTTTTGGTAATTATTTAGATATTGCATCTAGGGTTTCGTTGGTAAGCTTCCATTGGCTTTCTTGGACATTTAACCTGATAGGCTTGTTTTATTACTTTGGTGGGCAACAGAAATTACATTTAAGTCATTATATAATAAAAGTACCGCAAGTCCGAATATGAAGTATACGCATCATCATCATCATCATCATCATCATCATCATTATTATTATTATTATTATTATTATTATTATTATTATTATGTGCACTTATACTCAGTTTTTATGGTCAACAGGAAAAAACGATGTTTATATACCTACAGAAACTCACCGATCTCACAGTACTCTCCTTTAAATCCTGCAGTACACATACAGCGGTATCCTTTGTCTGTAAAACCAGTTTGACAAGTTGCTTTGTTCTTGCAAAGGTTCTTCACACATTTGTTCTGGGACGGAAAAATTTACGAGATCAGAGCAATTTACTTTAAGGTAGCAGCTGAAACTCTAGCTTCACTTCTAACTGTTTAACTGATCATGAGAATCATGGATCACAAAGTGCACAAGTTGCGTCTTCTTCGATGAACTTCTTTACATTCCGTCCCGCAGTACAAACATACTTGAAATTCATATATTCATTATTTTAATAATCTTTTCCGGTTAGTTCTATAACAAAATTAGGAATCATCCGCTGCTGGGTACAAAGGCCATCGTGTATATCGTGTGTTAGTTGGTCTTTACTTTGCCTCAGATACCGGGGCGAGGGGGAAAGGGGGTACTTGAAGAAGTTTTTGCTGGGTATGTGCCACTGGTCTCTCAAAGCCCCTACCTCATTATAGTCTATTCTGTGACCAATTATAGACCCCATCTTAGTCACTTTTGGGCAAATATGTAATTCTCGCGATCCCAACTTAGTCACTTTCTATTTTTATGAAGTGACCCATTTTTTAAACTGAATGAAGAACGCTTTACTTTTCACCTACAGTACAAACATACTGATACGTTTGCTAACCGTAAATATGAAGAACTTTCTTACCCAGAAAAATCCGAAAATGTGCGACCCCATTCTAGTAACTCTATTGAAAATGCGACCCCACTGTAGTCAATCCAGTCGTGAAAATGCGACCCCATCCAGCGGCACATCCCCATTAGCCTCTCATAAGGAAGTACCCTCCCCCCTCCACCCACCCCCTGGGCTAAAATATAAGGCCGTACTTTAGTTGAAGTCCACTTTGAAGTTCCTCACTTACCTCGGCTCCTTGATAAATGTAATCATCTTTTGTCTCCAGCTTATCGTTTTGTTCTTCGACAGTGGCGTTATTCAGCTCACATTGCGGGCTCATACTAGACTTCTTAAAGTTGAAACTAGCGCAGTCGGGTTCAAAAAAGCAATGTATCTCACAGGTTTTCGCGTCAAGGGCGTCAATGCTGCGAATCACGTGATGTTTTAGACGTTTACCTTCAAAGATGTGGTTGGCTCTCCATTCCAGGTGACGACAGATGTCTGGAAAGAGGGTTTCCGTTAGCAATGGAAATAAAATCGTTGGTGTCCATGTATGAAGGGATAATCCAGGAAATCAGTACTTAAGAGGGGAGTCTGGTTAAAAGCATTGATTTTCGGTTATTTCGGCCCTTTTTCTCAAATATCTAGCCAAGATTTCATTCAATCGAAGAATGACTTAATCAGGCTGGAGTTTTTGATTCATTAATTTTTGGAATTTTTTTGGATGATTTTTTGAATATTTTTAATGTAGAAAAATTAGAGGGGAATATTAAAAATTCTAGAAAATTGGAAAATATCGGATTCGGGGGTTGTTAAAAATTACAATATGGAGTGAATTAGTAGACAAATACTAGAAAGTCCACCACCCCATCAAGGTGCCTGTGATCCCATTAGCAGACTAACTGGTTTACATTGTATCAAGATATACCTTTTCTACCCTAATCGATTTCATTCCCAGATCAACATCATTTCCCCTAAAACAAGCTGACTATCTCCTTACGAATTCTATAATTTTTAGCTAATTTTTAATGAAACGTAAAAACGAAATGGCTGAATACTATACAGTAGTTCACGGCAAAAGTCACATTGGCTTCTGCTTTCCATATATCGATTTCTGAGATCATATAATCCCCTACCATGCTTGTTATTCATTCTAATATAACTATGGGCCGATTTTCACCAAATTAGCAGAAAATATGTATGAAAAATAAGCAAACAGTTACTGAAATGGACAGGTGCCCAGAAAATATCCTCTTGATAAAATTCACACATAAAAAATAAAACGAGGATGGGTAGAATTCAGACCCCCGCCTTTGTACGTCCAAGGAATACCATTTGCTACGAGAGGCTGCAGGGAACAGTTTTTGACAACCAACTTTTGCTTTATCAGCGTTTACTGCTAACAATCGAGAAAATGATTTTACTAACACTCAGCCGGGACTTGAGCTCAAAAGAGACGCAGCGAAAATTGTTGGTTTTATATCATCTGAAAAGTTTCACACACAGATGGGTGCGTTGCGTTGTGATATAGGTCTATTACAATACTGGAAAAGTACTAAGAATACGTCTAGCACTGTTCTGGGCTGTTATATTACATTTTTAACGCATTTATTATTGGTACATATTTATTATCATTGTTGATTCAGACGTCGCATGTTAAAGCAGATCTCTCGAATTAAGTTAGGTACATGTGAAATTCGACGTTTGAACTGGGTAATGGTAGCAGTGTCCAGTATTACTATAAATACCGGTAGATACGCTATGATATTATTCCTGTAAATTTTGCTTTCAATTTAGCACATTATGTTACTAGCTATATGCACCACACAGATAAAAAAGAGAGAAAAAAAAACGAAAAAAAAAATAATGCCAGGAAAGAACTTTGCTTCCAGGGGATTCGAACACGGACCCTCCGAATACGTTACCACTGACTCCTCTATCCACTGGACCACCTCGGTAAGCGCTGACGTGGCCATCAACTGAGTTTTTAAAGAGAGCTATGTATTCCTTCTCTGTGGTGATTGACAGTTTTCAAGCTTTTTCAAGGATGATTTTTCCGGTTTCCGTGTAGAATTAAATCTTTAACTGATCGACACCAGACGTAAATCTCACAGTAAACCCATTAATACTCTTTTAGCCTTGGTCCACGCCGGGGAACGTTTAAGAAATTTATAATTTGAACAGTATGACCGTGCGCCGATTCTCTCCCTGCTCGTAAGGTGTCTTTTCGTCGGTAGGGGAAAACATTAACACAACATTGTTTATCATTATTTCCATTGTTTTAGGTTAGGGTAGCAAACCATTTGGCTTTTAGCGTACTGCTACATGATCTCTCTTCCCAGCCTCTCTTGCTAATTTACTTTAAGGTAGCAGCTGAAACTCTAGCTTCACTTCTAACTGTTTAACTGATCATGAGAATCATGGATCACAAAGTGCACAAGTTGCGTCTTCTTCGATGAACTTCTTTACATTCCGTCCCGCAGTTCAAACATACGTGAAATTCATATATTAATTATTTTTAATAATCTTTTCCGGTTAGTTCTATAACAAAATTAGGAATCATCCGCTGCTGGGTACAAAGGCCATCGTGTATATCGTGTATTAGTTGGTCTTTACTTTGCCTCAGATACCGGGGCGAGGGGGAAAGGGGGTACTTGAAGAAGTTTTTGCTGGGTATGTGCCACTGGTCTCTCAAAGCCCCTACCTCATTATAGTCTATTCTGTGACCAATTATAGACCCCATCTTAGTCACTTTTGGGCAAATATGTAATTCTCGCGATCCCAACTTAGTCACTTTCTATTTTTATGAAGTGACCCATTTTTTAAACTGAATGAAGAACGCTTTACTTTTCACCTACAGTACAAACATACTGATACGTTTGCTAACCGTAAATATGAAGAACTTTCTTACCCAGAAAAATCCGAAAATGTGCGACCCCATTCTAGTAACTCTATTGAAAATGCGACCCCACTGTAGTCAATCCAGTCGTGAAAATGCGACCCCATCCAGCGGCACATCCCCATTAGCCTCTCATAAGGAAGTACCCTCCCCCCTCCACCCACCCCCTGGGCTAAAATATAAGGCCGTACTTTAGTTGAAGTCCACTTTGAAGTTCCTCACTTACCTCGGCTCCTTGATAAATGTAATCATCTTTTGTCTCCAGCTTATCGTCTTGTTCTTCGACAGTGGCGTTATTCAGCTCACATTGCGGGCTCATACTAGACTTCCTAAAGTTGAAACTAGCGCAGTCGGGTTCAAAAAAGCAATGTATCTCACAGGTTTTCGCGTCAAGGGCGTCAATGCTGCGAATCACGTGATGTTTTAGACGTTTACCTTCAAAGATGTGGTTGGCTCTCCATTCCAGGTGACGACAGGTGTCTGGAAAGAGGGTTTCCGTTAGCAATGGAAATAAAATCGTTGGTGTCCATGTATGAAGGGATAATCCAGGAAATCAGTACTTAAGAGGGGAGTCTGGTTAAAAGCATTGATTTTCGGTTATTTCGGCCCTTTTTCTCAAATATCTAGCCAAGATTTCATTCAATCGAAGAATGACTCAATCAGGCTGGAGTTTTTGATTCATTAATTTTTGGAATTTTTTTGGATGATTTTTTGAATATTTTTAATGTAGAAAAATTAGAGGGGAATATTAAAAATTCTAGAAAATTGGAAAATATCGGATTCGGGGGTTGTTAAAAATTACAATATGGAGTGAATTAGTAGACAAATACTAGAAAGTCCACCACCCCATCAAGGTGCCTGTGATCCCATTAGCAGACTAACTGGTTTACATTGTATCAAGATATACCTTTTCTACCCTAATCGATTTCATTCCCAGATCAACATCATTTCCCCTAAAACAAGCAGACTATCTCCTTACGAATTCTATAATTTTTAGCTAATTTTTAATGAAACGTAAAAACGAAATGGCTGAATACTATACAGTAGTTCACGGCAAAAGTCACATTGGCTTCTGCTTTCCATATATCGATTTCTGAGATCATATAATCCCCTACCATGCTTGTTATTCATTCTAATATAACTATGGGCCGATTTTCACCAAATTAGCAGAAAATATGTATGAAAAATAAACAAACAGTTACTGAAATGGACAGGTGCCCAGAAAATATCCTCTTGATAAAATTCACACATAAAAAATAAAACGAGGATGGGTAGAATTCAGACCCCCGCCTTTGTACGTCCAAGGAATACCATTTGCTACGAGAGGCTGCAGGGAACAGTTTTTGACAACCAACTTTTGCTTTATCAGCGTTTACTGCTAACAATCGAGAAAATGATTTTACTAACACTCAGCCGGGACTTGAGCTCAAAAGAGACGCAGCGAAAATTGTTGGTTTTATATCATCTGAAAAGTTTCACACACAGATGGGTGCGTTGCGTTGTGATATAGGTCTATTACAATACTGGAAAAGTACTAAGAATACGTCTAGCACTGTTCTGGGCTGTTATATTACATTTTTAACGCATTTATTATTGGTACATATTTATTATCATTGTTGATTCAGACGTCGCATGTTAAAGCAGATCTCTCGAATTAAGTTAGGTACATGTGAAATTCGACGTTTGAACTGGGTAATGGTAGCAGTGTCCAGTATTACTATAAATACCGGTAGATACGCTATGATATTATTCCTGTAAATTTTGCTTTCAATTTAGCACATTATGTTACTAGCTATATGCACCACACAGGTAAAAAAGAGAGAAAAAAAACGAAAAAAAAAAATAATGCCAGGAAAGAACTTTGCTTCCAGGGGATTCGAACACGGACCCTCCGAATACGTTACCACTGACTCCTCTATCCACTGGACCACCTCGGTAAGCGCTGACCTGGCCATCAACTGAGTTTTTAAAAAGAGCTATGTATTCCTTCTCTGTGGTGATTGACAGTTTTCAAGCTTTTTCAAGGATGACTTTTCCGGTTTCCGTGTAGAATTAAATCTTTAACTGATCGACACCAGACGTAAATCTCACAGTAAACCCATTAATACTCTTTTAGCCTTGGTCCACGCCGGGGAACGTTTAAGAAATTTATAATTTGAACAGTATGACCGTGCGCCGATTCTCTCCCTGCTCGTAAGGTGTCTTTTCGTCGGTAGGGGAAAACATTAACACAACATTGTTTATCATTATTTCCATTGTTTTAGGTTAGGGTAGCAAACCATTTGGCTTTTAGCGTACTGCTACATGATCTCTCTTCCCAGCCTCTCTTGCCCGAGAATGAAAAAAAAAGAATATGGCCGCCAAATACATCCTTTAAGCTTTGAAAGTTCTCCTTTATTGACAAACGTTGAACATTAATTTCGGCAAAGAAATAGTTAAATTGAAAGAGGATTTTACAAAAGTCTCCATTTCGATTTTAATTTGCAATATCGGTCGCTTTACACAACTTGTGAACTCCTGGCTCAGTTTTCGTTTGCTTCTGTTTTAAACATGGAATAATAATTACTTAGGGGTAATACAGTGTAAATATTTGTACAGAAAAACAAGAAAAACTTGCAGTATAATGGCGAAAAATGTACTTTAAAAACGAAATAAAATATTCAAAACACTCTGATCACGTGACTGATGACGTCATGTCCCTCTTTTGGTAATGCAAATTTTCTCTGCTGTGTGATGAAACGTTAACTCTCTACAGCTCTCGGCCTAGTTTCCCGACATTTTCGTTCATGTTCATTGCCAACTTAAATTTTAAATTCCGTAAACTGGTTATTTTTAAATGCTCCGCACAACCAAAACCTCAAATATGCTATTTTATTTTAACCCAATGATGAAATCTTGTCAAAGCAACAAAAAATCCTAATTCAGCAATGGTCACGTGACTGATGACGTTATCACCCTAGATGTGACATGAGAAGATATTTTATGGCAAATGTTATCTTGTTGTGGTCTGAGATTCTTCTACGTATAAAATTGTCAAAGTTATAAAAGCTTTCAAAAAAATTGCCTCAGAGAATTCTGGGATAATTTTTATGATAATTATAATTTACTTTTATAATTATTATTGTTATTATAAGCGTTTTCAGTGCTATTAATTGATTCCTACACTCTCCTAGAACCGGGGCCATTCCTTGGTCCTGAGGTACCCCGGGAGTTTTTTACTTGATGGACAGACACCTTCTCAGTATGTGCGCCGTTTCTAGGAGGGTGATCTTTTGCAGCTCATAATATGTTACTGGCTCCAGGGATCTTTCCTAAATTCTGGTCCATTCCCTTTCTAATACTAGTCCCAGCGCACCAACAATAATCGGTACAGTCTCTGTCCTCATTTCCCACATTCTCGTGGTTTCAATCTCAAGATCTTTGTATTGTGAGACCTTTTCAATGACTTTCGTCGAGGTGTTTCGGTCGGATGGTACCAATACATCTATAAATTTGCAACACTTATAGATGCAATATTATTAATATTAGTGGTAGTAGTGATAGTAGTAGTATTATTTAACGACTTTCTTCGAGGTTAGCCTGCGAATGCAGGAGTATTTTCGTGTGGAGAGAAGCGACGACCGGAAATACGTCTGCCTTCACAGCGGGATATATCAAGGTTTTTCATGTGGAGTCCATTTTCTAGACTAAGTTTTTGTAGTCATAATGTGATATTTACAGTGAACAATGCATTACAAAAGACCTGCTGCACCTGCTAAATGTTTGCCATAAAATGATGGCCAGTTTATACATAAACATGGCTTTTAACTCATTGCAATATTATTCAAACTATTTTTAGGATAGAGATAAAATGTTTGGTTGAAAAACAACAACTAAAACAAGAACAACAGCGACATTTTTTTTTAAGGCCAAAAAATTAAAGCAGAACTATTTCGTATTTTTAATACGTTAAATTATGTAGCTATCGATGCGAAATTTAATGTTTTAAATTCACCCAGCAGTTGTAAGTCCACACAACAGCATTTTTTTGCCCAGATTGGTCCAAAATGCTGTTTATATAATATAGTAATGTGAACGAATATGAAATTGCAACCCCAATAACCTTTTTGTAACCGTGTTAATGACTTCTTTTCGCCTTAGCAAAAATACCGACAGCTTTTCGTCAAAGCTATCATGAAAACGATAAGTTAATAATTACCCTGAAAAAGTCTTCTTGAATTTTTTTCATTTCAGAAGTCCCTGCAAGTCTTCTTGACTGTAACGTTTTCAATATCATATATTTTGACTGATCACGATCTTTTTGGATCCGACGTTGAGCAAGATTGTTCGTACACGGTTTTTGCCGTGTTTTTTTTTTTTACCTTAACTAAACATAATAATTACCTGATGACTTTATACCAACGCCAAAATGATAAGGGGTAACCACTAATAGGAATAAACTTACCTTCGCTGTTTGAATCATGCCCATGTGTCCAGGAGATGAATCCCAGTGAAATCCACAAAACTATTAGCTCCATTATAAAAAAAAGGAGACATGAAGCAAGTAAATTGCTTGAAGGAAAAGTTTTCTTTGAAAATGTTCAGCCCTGAAAACCGTTTTTCCCCGAGCGCTGTATTTTGGCGAAATTCAGTGTGTGATTTGTTAATGTTAAAACTTTTTTTTGATGCTACAACCAAGGGATAGTATACTTTACATAGAACTTCCAAATATATCAACACTGGTGAGTGCTAGACCACACAGAATCGTGTTTAGGCGTTTTTCATTGCAATTGGTTGGCGAAAAAATTTTGTTTAATAAGTAATAGGGCAAACATAATTGGTTGTTGAGTATTTGCATCGTCATGCTTAGGTTGACACATGACGACACTAACTTAATATTAAGATTCCACGATGACAGCCAGATTCCATGATCACAGCCTGATTATTACTTTTGCTTTTACTCTACAGTTTTTTTTTTGTTTGCAGAAAGCAACACGTCATTAAACGGTGTGTCAAATTTCATAAGGAGCCGACCAGTTAACTTTTGAGGGTGGGGGTGGGTGATTTTGAAAAAAAAAATTCCTGCAAGCGCTTGTTGGAAGAAAAGAATTGCATGCAGCACAAATGTAATAGAAAACTTATGGGAAAAAAGGGAAAAAATATCCTGCCCACCAGAATGCTAGAAAAAAAAATTCTTGATGACCAGAAATCACCCATGCCAACCCCCCCCCCCCCCCCCCCC
>CALNXI010000861.1:0-44809 GCA_942486025.1 Porites evermanni | reverse complement strand
GTCAAAGTGAAGATCGACGTTTGTACCAGCGGAGACGATCTTCAGACGCTCTATCCGTTTGAAGCAGATGGGTTGAACTTTTTGGACGATCCAAACTCATTCAGACGAACTTAATTGAGCCAGATGTGGAATTTTTCATTTACTTAACTCAGTAAGCTTGGTTCGTCACATAAGAAGTTAGACGTTTCGCCTAGGCCTAAGCGCCCTTAATCAGGGGCACCCAACGAGATTATAGTTCAAAACCACTTAAACATAGCATTGTTAAACGTATTTTAGTATTTAAACGGTAGATATGGGCATATTTTTATCCCCTAAAAATTTTGATCTTTTCGGATTTCCTAGCTGAAAGTCCAGTGATCCGAAAATTATAGGGATCAAAACTTACCTTTTCGAAAATTTCAGTCAGAAAAAAGGGCTCCAGAAAATTCTAGATGATCTTTTTAGGGTAAAAATCCGTTAAAAATGGGAAATTATACCATTTTTTGGATGTTCGAAAATCCAAGGAGAGGCAGACAAGCAAGAAATTTTACAACAAACGTTCCGAAAATTCTAGATCACAAATCGTCTTCCGAACAGATATTTTCCGAAAATTGACGTTGGGTGCCCCTGCCTTAATGAAATGCACTTTGGAGTTTCCCCAGTTTTACAAGCCATACGTGTTGTGCACTGGAGAGTGGCCTCTTGACTAGTCCTCTCTTCAGGCACTCAAATCATATTTCCGAGTAATCTACTAGACAGACAATTTTGTCAAACGTGACATTCAACAACAGAGCCAATCGCACAAATGTTGTACATTGCTTTACAACTCGTACCACTCGTGCGAGTTTCACACAGTGACTTGAACAATCTTAGTCACTTTTACGACTTCATCAAGCTACAGTTAGTATTGAACAGCGTAGTTGCCCAGTGAAATTAACTAACCTTCATTTGAGTCTACTTGCCCATGAATTCACAGAGGCAGCTCTAACAAAATCCTTAAAACAATAAACTGCATTATCAAATGAAAAAAATACTAAGTAACTTGTTTGAAAACAAATAGGTTTCTACTAGCAAGGTTGTTTTTCTGGAGGAAATCTTGAATGGCCCTTAATTATTTTCGACGAAAGCGTACGAAATTATAAAAAACCGCCTGTAGTTGTTGAAATTAAAATGTAGCTCTGCGCGATGTTAAAAAGCTGCCCCGGCTAAAAATTCTCAAGAGAAATACTTTATTCTAAAAATTACTGAAGTCTATGACCGCACAGTAGCGTCTGACTAAAGACCCTTTTCTGCCAGAAAAAAAAATTTTCTAATTTTCTTTTTTAAGTATTTTAATATAGAACGGAAGAGTGTTTTTGTTCAGTGCTAGCGTCACACTCTAGGGCGTACGAAAACTCTGCATGCCTTTGAGTTCTTGTTGCTTTGACTTGCTTTTCTTTCTTTTATCAGAATGAATCAATAATGATTTAATCAAGGCCTAGTGTATATATTTTGGCAAGGTTCGCTGTAGAATATTCCAGCGGAGCTTGCTCGCTTTTTCGCTGATCGACTGCTTTTTTTGCTCGTCCACACTGACGAGAGCCTGGCATAGGCTACGTTTGCTGGAACGTGAAAGTGGCGTGGCATGTTATGTTTTGGGGTTTGTAAGGCAACGTTTGTTGCTTCGCAACGACGCAACAACGAAAACGTATCAATTTGCAAGTTAAACTGTCCATTGTGATAGGACTTGCGCAACCAAGTACTCGCAACCTTGTTGTTTTTAAGTCGAAAACAACGGCCTACCCGGGGGGCGAGTACTCAACAAATGTTTATGCGGGGAGGCTCCAGTCCCGAAGTCCAACCCCTTACCCTTTTATATACCATTTTCCACGCCGAAAAAGGTACCCCTTTCGTGTTATACTATTGACTAATGGTACCCCTTTCACACACCTTGTTTAGATTACTTTTCAACCCTTTTAACTGCAGCTGTAAATGCACCGTCACCGGAAGCAGTCACAAAAATAGAACCGTTCTCGACTTTATAAAGCCACAAAATTCATCTGTTAGCCCTTTCGGGCCTTTTCACAGACTCAAATGACAGATTTCCCTACCCTTTTATTGATAATTACTTCAACTAGTGAAATCCCTACCCTTTCCGTGTATGATATACCTAAACCCTTAAAAAGATACCCTTCCGCAAGGAGCTGCCCCGTATAGGCCATCATAGGTAGTACCAACCCCCCCCCCCTCTCCCGGGGGCGGCTTACACACCTGGGGCAGGCAGTAATATTAGAAAACCGTATTTACTCAATTAAAAGCCGCCCTTAATTTAACGCCGCAGATGGAAGCTAACAAGAGAGAATGATTGTTGCTGTCCTCGAATGAAACCTGAACAATATTTACTAATGATTTAATGCAATTCTTGGAAGTAATTTTGAAAGAACCGCTCCCCTTATATCAGCACCCCAACGCCAGAAATGTAAATAAAAAAACAAAACAAAACAAAACAAACTCCTTCGGGTTGGTAGTGCTCGAAGTTCAGAGTGGATCGATAAAGGACTGAGTTAAGCTTTTGTCACTGCGCAATAGAGAACTAGCGAATTCGATCAAAAAGGTCTTTTAATCAACATTATTTACTTATTTACTACTCTTGATTTATTGAGAGTTCTATTTCATTGAACCAAAATGTATCCCATAGCCTTGATATGCTGGTCACCATTATCCAAACTGCTGTACATAGCGTCGTTTCCACATGTGTTAGAGTCGTCGTGTTCTCCTCCAGTGCCAAAGCCGATCCTGGAGTTACAGGACCAGCAATCGTTTTCATCATTACCTACTATACCGATTCTTGCTTTAGATCGTCCTGTCCGGGTACACGCTGCATTAAAACCTTCCATGTTACAGTTGACCTGTAAGGAAGCATCGGGACCAACTACGGACTTCCACTTGTCACGACCCAGTGAGGTGCTGCGGTATTGCCCATCAGCCATCAGTGAATACAGGGAACTGGCGCTCTTAGTGATTTCGATAAAACTGATCTGGCTGTTGATCTTCATTCCGAGGCAGATCTTTGAGAAGGATGTGTTCCAGTAGGAGGGAAGTTTTGTCTCCTGTGAGTCGAATCCAGTCTTGCCTCCATCAACATTGAAGGTGTTTTTATCTTGCCAGTATGCAGAGGTGTAGTGGAACGTTTGCTTTGGGAAGAACATTTTGTTATAAATTATAACAAAAACCATCACTTTTACATACATAAATAGGAGAATGGTTATAGAGGCCGGCTAAAAAACATTACTGATCAAAGGTTCACATATCTGGTGGGATGCTTCCTATAGTGGTAAGTTACTTTAACATGATAGGAATGCTATTATGAGCGGCCATTTATTAGTCGGAAATTTAACACTCATTATAGCACTCTGACAAGAAATTCTTTTCATTTTTTCATTTCACTTTTCATTTTTATTGGTTAATTCAGATGTTAATNCTGGTCACCATTATCCAAACTGCTGTACATAGCGTCGTTTCCACATGTGTTAGAGTCGTCGTGTTCTCCTCCAGTGCCAAAGCCGATCCTGGAGTTACAGGACCAGCAATCGTTTTCATCATTACCTACTATACCGATTCTTGCTTTAGATCGTCCTGTCCGGGTACACGCTGCATTAAAACCTTCCATGTTACAGTTGACCTGTAAGGAAGCATCGGGACCAACTACGGACTTCCACTTGTCACGACCCAGTGAGGTGCTGCGGTATTGCCCATCAGCCATCAGTGAATACAGGGAACTGGCGCTCTTAGTGATTTCGATAAAACTGATCTGGCTGTTGATCTTCATTCCGAGGCAGATCTTTGAGAAGGATGTGTTCCAGTAGGAGGGAAGTTTTGTCTCCTGTGAGTCGAATCCAGTCTTGCCTCCATCAACATTGAAGGTGTTTTTATCTTGCCAGTATGCAGAGGTGTAGTGGAACGTTTGCTTTGGGAAGAACATTTTGTTATAAATTATAACAAAAACCATCACTTTTACATACATAAATAGGAGAATGGTTATAGAGGCCGGCTAAAAAACATTACTGATCAAAGGTTCACATATCTGGTGGGATGCTTCCTATAGTGGTAAGTTACTTTAACATGATAGGAATGCTATTATGAGCGGCCATTTATTAGTCGGAAATTTAACACTCATTATAGCACTCTGACAAGAAATTCTTTTCATTTTTTCATTTCACTTTTCATTTTTATTGGTTAATTCAGATGTTAATGCTAGTCTAGGTGGGTAGCGTCTACATAAAACAAATACACACTCCAAATGGTATTATTAAAGTAACAAGTCAACAGAAGTATTTTAAACTTACCGGTATATAAATTGTAAAAAAAAAAAATAATTAGGTAAATAACGGAAGAAAAGTTACGTTTAAAACAATGATTAGATTAACTGGAATTTATACGGAATATCAATCAGAAGCTTACAAGTACACTACTAAGATTATTACAAAGATAATAAGTGGGTTTCTGCTATTAGCTTGTTTTTATAGATGACTAAGGTACTGACGGTTATTTTACATAAAAATGGAAATTGAGAGACATTTAAAATCAAAAACTGAAAACTGAAGTCAACCATAGATAATGCAAGTCAGCTACCTGATTGCCATCAATCTTCATGATCAGCGTCCAACCACCATCACCGCATTCTCCATTTGAAGTCGAAGCCATGGTCATGTGACAGTAAACGTCAATAACCTCATCTTCCACAACAAGTGGGTACGCTTTGCTTTCATTGGATCTTAAAAAGATGAAACTGCAAATGACACCGATATATATTTGTATGAAAACAATGTCATAAGATGCAAAAATATCTTGACTCAAACAATCATGTGCGAAAAGTCAAAACAAAACGAATATTGATCAGTTGCCTAAAGAAAACTGTTACAGTAATGCAATTGGAAGCCTAATAAGCATAGCCTCAGTGCTAGATTTTTCTGGTTCATGCAAAGATGGCAGAAGATGTTGGAACAGAGGAAAAACTGGCACCATAAGATATAGCATTTTATCTTTTGTGATATCAGGATTTGAATTCACACATCAAATTTAGAGATGCAGCGCATAGTCCTTAATTTCCTTTTTCATGAGGTGTCCGTTTTCACCACTACAGAAAATACCATAACATACCATAATACTCTTTGTTGGTCACTGTAAAATTTTGCATAAGCATATATTGTTTTCAGTTTCTCTTGGGGCCATTTTAACTCCCAAGAGATACTGAAAACAATATATGCTTATGCAAAATCTTCGAGTGACTAACAAAGAGTGTTATGGTGTGTTTTTTCAGTAGAGGTCAATAAATATTACAGATGTAGAAACTGATTACATCTCTAACTGGGAGCATTAAGAGAACTTTCCGTAATTTAAACAAAGGGTTAATTTTGTATCAAAGAGAACAAAAGAAATTTTGTTACTTACATATTCTTATCAAAGATGTCCTTGCAGGATGAAACTGTATCACACAGAAGACAGACAAAGAGATAAACTGTAAGAAGTAGGCCAATGATTTCTCGAAGGCCGTCGATTACCCACCAGCTAATATAAAAGAGTCGAAGCTGAGATCCAAAGTAAGTGATGAACGACTAATGGTTTTGAATTTCATGGACCGTTTAGGACATTTTGGGTTTAAGGTAGGGGGAATTTCTTAAATTTTTAATGGGCGTTGTGATTATAATATATTATTTTTGAGCAACTCTTATGATCTCAGCTCTAGGAGGTGAATATAAAACAAAACAAAGTTGCTGCGCGGGCGTCAGAACGCCGCCGGTGTTTTGCCAAAGTCTTAGAGTAAGAACTTTCTTTAAAACACATGAAAGTTCTTAAGCGTTGTTGTTTTTAAGATAAGAGAAAAAACAACAACAACAACACGAGTCTAAAAACAGAGTTTCTGATTTTTTTTAAAAAGTGATTGAATTTAGCCGCTCAAAGCAATGTTTACAACTCTAGAGGACAGAGGCCTTTCCGTGAACTAATTGGGGATTTCCTCAGGCCACCAAATAACTTCTAAAAAATAGGTTGCAATAACCAAAGGTTACGGAGTGCGGGCGACAACGATCAAAGGTCAAAACCCTTTAGCTCCATCGGTGACTGCTAGTGTGTTTTGGCTAAGTTTCACGTGAGAGATACGTCAAAACATTCGTGATCAGATTACGAGTGATAGAAGGTCCAAACGCGCGTGATGAAATTGGGTTCTGTGCATTCCGTTCATTCCATGCTTCGCATGCTACATAAATGTGACGCATGCGTAATAACAACCTGGAGATTAGGATTGCGGGCTCCTCATGTCGCCCGCAGTAACCCAGACTTACCCGGTTCACAGTTCTCTACATCTCCGTAATATCCCGGATTACAAGTGCAGTTGTAAGATCCTTCTTTATTGGTGCAGAACGTATTCGTACTGCAGTTGTGTGTACCTGCGGCGCACTCATCAATGTCTAAAAAAAAAAGGCCATCAAATTGCAGCTTGTTTCGTACACATAAGCACACGAGCAAATGCAGTGTCGTCCAGGGTTAAGCTTAAATTAAAGCATATTTCTTTGTCAAAAACGCATAGCCAAAAAAAAAATGTGAGCGTCTTATTTTCACTCAACTTCAGGTTTTCTTTTCGCGTGGTCCCTTACTATATAAGACCCTGGCACAGGCTACGAAAAGTATGAAACACTTTAGCCTTTCATCAATCACAGATCTAATCAATCAAATTGACAATTCTAAGACTTTATAATCTACCAGAGAAAAGCGCTTAATTCTAACGTTTCGAACAACTTGGAATAATGACTAGCACCTTTTCACGTGACGAAAGACAATCATTAACAGTGCATTCATCGGTATGTTGTTTTAAGCATGCTTATGTTTTCTTCATTTGTCGTACGACGTGTATGTAAACCAGCCATAACTCAGTGAGCGAGTTGAAATTAATCTTGTCATAACTCAGTGATCGAATTGAAATTAATCTTGTCAACACACACTTTGAATTTTTTAGCGACTAAGCAGAGGGGCGACAAAGATTTTATTTTAAAAATGGGCTATGTACGCATTTGAAATAATCTCACTTGATGAACTTGGCAAGCCTTGTGTGACAAGCGTGACAATAATTTTGTTTGAAATATTTCGCCAATCTTTACTTTCTTTTAAACAGATATTTTTGTAAAGACCAGAAAACCTTAATGTTGCGTAAAAAAGATCACGACAGAACACGTAAGTAATAACCCTATCACGTTCGTCGCACACAAGTGTTTTAATCGAACCTATGCATGCAGCGTTATTAGTCGAAGGAAGGCACTTACCGATGTCACAGTACTCTCCTTTAAACCCAACGGTACACAAACAGTGGTATCCTTTGTCTGTAAAACCGGTTTGACAGGTGGCTTTGTTCTTGCAATGGGTTTTCAAGCATGCGTTCTAGGACAGGAAGAATCACCTGATTAGGAATATCAAGTTACGCATTTTGGTAAGGGTACTATGTTGTTTTACTCCTGGTTGATGCCTAGCAAGTGCCTAGCAAGTACCTAGTCATTGCGTAATCCTGCATGCTATTTAAATTTGGCCTTCCTTCATACTAATTAAGTGCCTATAGTCAGTGTTTAGCTAGCTAGGTAAAAGTGCGTTCCTCCAAACTAATGAGGGTCTTCCTACACACTAATAAGTGCCTTCCTCCATATCTAATGAGCATCTCTGTTATACCATAGAAACAATAGGTTTGCCTAGGCTTGCCGGTCTCTTTTAACCCTGACTGGTTCATATTAAATCTATTATGTATAGGTAATCACATGAATTCGAGTGCAATTCCCTAATTTCACGAGTATACCACATGATTACCTATTAATATCATGGGTGACGAATTACGTTAGCAATCTTGGATTTTTGACATGTTTATCCTGGGTCGTATCGATCGAGAACTCCACTCTCTGAAATGTTTAGACCTTAAATTTGGCTTATAAAGTTCAGAATTTTTCAGACTTTTTCGGAAAAATACCTGTTAGAATCCTTCTTGATGTTCTCTTGTGTGTTCAGGTTTTCTAAAGCGTCTTTTTGTGCCCTGACATCTTCATTCACGGTATTTTAAAACTTCGTCGCCATCTTGACACTGAGACGTACGGAAGGGTTGCCTTGGCAATTTTGTAATTTCACATGTGAAATTACAAATTAACGCTGAAATTTCGCGCCAAAATTAAGGAGTAATTCGTCACCTATGATATTACTTATTAATAATATACACGAAAAACATAACTACAACAACAAATTTTGGCAGCGCGCGTTTTTAGTTCATTCACCTGATTGGCTGAAACAGATGACTACCTTTGTCAAATTCAAACTTTTTCAAGACCAACGCTTTCAAAATCATTCATCTAAGAACTTGGAAATGTGCAAGGATTTTTTTATATGGTCACCAGCCTGTTAAAGATAACTTGGTATACAATAATAAGCAAAAGTAAGTGTTTTTAAATTCATCCTCGATTATGAGAGCTCGGCGTTTACCAGAAGCGTTTCCAAGAAGTCAACTGCCGTTTTGAAATCAGGAGAACGCTTCGAGCAGCCAAAGATGAAAGACACTTGCTAAGGTTTTTTAACGACTGTTCATCATTGTCTGTTCCAGAGACCCCATCATAGCTGGATTCATGGAGAAACTGTTTGAGATTTAAAACCCGAAAATGAAGGAGGCAATTTGTTTTCTTTCGACGCTGCTATCGATGGGTGAGTGGAACCACTGTTGTTGTGATGTCGGAAACTGCCAGTATTAATATAATATTTGCTTTTTCTCAGCGCTGGAGTTTTCATTATTTCATTTGGCCTACTGCAAGAGTCATTGTAGCTTTTCTTCGTCGGCTTTATCGTAGTCGTTAGGGAAGTTAAAAGCTCTGTGGCCTGTGAAATTGACGACATGTTCTGAACTTACAATCTTTGTTTTCTTCAGCTTCCTGACTGTTGTTTTTCTTGCACAATGATTCGTAAAATTTTTCCTCACTTTTTTTAAGGCTAGTATCAGCTACGGATACTTTCATTATGTGAGTTATGGTATTTTCGCCCATTAGTTTAGTTTGGACCAGATGTTTAAATTTTCGTTTTCGTTTTCTACTGAGGTAGAAAAAAAACCAGACCATCGCATGGATGTTTTAATAGAGGTCTTCGCTCCACAAAAGACTCAAAGAGATTCAAATCCCTGTTGTTATCATGGAATTGTATCCTTGTTCATTTAAGTGTCTGAAGAGTGTAGCTGTCATGGGTTTGCGTGTGGTTGCAACCGTTTTTGTTCTTTATTTTTTTACTTTAGCGTAGTCTGTTATAATTAAGTAGCTTGTTTTTTAGTTTCTCTGGCTCATTTTTGCTCGATTTTGGTTGACAGCATTTTTCTCTTAGCAACGCATTTTCAATACATTTAGCCAGAAAGACGTACTTTTTACTGTGTTCGGGTTTTTGGAATATTTTTCTAACTTTTCTATTGTTGTTTTGCTTACAAAAGTAAATCCCGTCGTTGTCTGCTGAAAACCATGGCCATTTTCTTGAATTTTGTTGTTAAAACAGTTCTAATCTGATTGATTCTTGTTGGTTTCTTTTGTGTTTTCAGCCAATCAGAAAGCATTTGTAATTTGCACTCGTGATAGAAGTTTGCACTCGTGTTACACATTTTGCACTCGTGTTACAGAAAAGCTGCACTCCTTTCTCAGCCAATCAGAATTGAGTAATTTTTTCGTGTATATTATTAGTGTTCAAATTAAAAGCTCACAAATTTTGAATGCGCTTTCTTTCATGCAAGTTGAGTTTGCTAGGAAAAAAGTCTTACCATCACCAATATTTTTTAAAAAAATTGCTCCAAACACGCAAGTCGAATCGAGCACTACACCTCTGTTTACGATTGACGAAGTAGAAAAAGTCCAGCGTCAAAGGATAGCCAGTTTTATCGGACATGCATTCCAACTGACTTATGCGGCTTTGATTGACAAACTCATTCAACAAGAAAAGCTAAACCGCTTCAACGGGTGCTCTAAAAGACAGCTAAATACGCCATTTTTAGCGCTGCTTTTCCTGCACGTGCGTGGGAAAGCAACGAGGTTTACTTTGGCCATGAGCAACAACCTGACTGCATGATTGGGAAAGACAATTTTGATCGAGGTGAAATATTTGGCCTTTGAACCTTCCTTAAATTAAAGGTTACTTGTTTGAAATATAAAATTTCTAACTTACCTTGGCTCCTTGATAAAAATAATCCGAGTTTGTCTCCAGCTTATCCTCTTGTCCTTCAAAAGTGGAGTTGTTAAGTTCACATTGGCTCGTTGACTTCTTAAAGTTCAAACTGACGCAGTTTGGTTCTTCGAAGCAAAATAACCCACAGCTATCTGCATCAGTAACGCCAACGCTGCGAATCACGTGATTTTGTAAACGTTTGCCTTCAAACATATGGTCGTTGCTCATCTCCAGTGTACGACATGAGTCTGAAGTAGTTAACGGAAATAACTGATCTCAATCCCGGTATGGCCAACGAGTTGGAACTCACAGCTATACATATTCAAGAGCCATAATGGTGCCATTATGGCTCTTGAAACATTTTAACAGTTTTACAGCGGCGGATCCAGAATTTTTTTTAGGAGGGGGTGCACTCGTCTCTTGCTCTACTTCAGCACCATCAAACCCTTTTTTTTTTTTTTTTTCTACGAACATTTTGTGCTCTATTAGCTTAATGAAAAATTTTAAGAGTTTAACAGAGGGACACACACGTTTTTTTCGGGGGGGGGGTCACCGCTTCTTTTCTCTTCCATCACTCCAATATATCTTTTTTTTTTTTTTTTTTGAAAAATCACATTTTAATTAAAAAACCGCGGGCCATCGGAGGGGGGGGGGGGGGGGGGTGCGCACACCCTGCACCCTCCCGCTAGATCCGCCCCTATTTTAATTCCTTACAGTTAATAAACTGAACGCATATAGCTGGGCAAGGCTTAGTTTTTATTTTCCTTCTTGAGGTTAATAATAATAAATCGTTTACAACTACATCTTGCAAATGTTAAAATAAAATTGGAACAACACTACTTCAAGGCAAAAAAGGTAAAGGTCCTAATATTTAATACGTTATCGGTTATTCGTAACAGTCATCATTTGACGGCGCGCTCATTTTTAACCCCATCTCCATCAGTACTCCGTTTTACGGGATTTAAAGCAACTTTGAAAGCTACCCGGAAATGAAACGACTGGGGGACGAAACAAAAATCTACACATGCAACGCGTAACTTACAGGCGTAAGTTAACTTCCAAGACTTGTTGTTCTTGTTGTTTTTTTCTTTCTATTCTCGCATTATCTGGTCTGATAACGGTACACAAGAGTAATTAGCCTGGCAGACGTTACAATGTA
This sequence comes from Porites evermanni, assembly GCA_942486025.1. Taxonomy (NCBI): domain Eukaryota; kingdom Metazoa; phylum Cnidaria; class Anthozoa; order Scleractinia; family Poritidae; genus Porites; species Porites evermanni. Next base: position 33,480 of record CALNXI010000861.1, on the reverse strand, counting down.
AAGTATCTTATAATCTATAACGTAAGCGTTATACAATTGTTTTAGCAAACGATGGCCATGGATCAGAGAACAAATTTGCCACGGTTTAAGAATACAAAGTCCCTGGGATGCTTTCTTTATTTTCCTAGGATTTTAGCTTACTTACCAACTTCTGAGTATTTTCCATTAGCCTTTAAAGGGTTTGTGTCTGTGCAAGGCTTTCCTTGCACTCGTAGGTTTCAGCTGTAGCAGTAATAAATACTACAGGTAATCATTGATTACGGATCCGCGTTCGTCACTTACGGAAACATTACGGAAACGAAATCGAGTCGAAAGGAGTCCAGTTTCCCGGCCAAGGTGCCCCTGATAAAATTAAGGGCGGCTAATTTGCAGTCGCCCGTGATAGCTCGAAAATTTCTGCCTTAGTGCCAGAGAAACACCAGATTTGGATGCGTTCTGACGAATGTGATAATTATCAGTTTACCAGTAAATTAAATACATTGTTAACTGTATTTTACAAAGAACTCATCAAATCATGCCAGAAATTGAAAAAGCTTCTTGATTTTATTTACATCTAGCTTGTTAGGTACACAAGCAAGACCTGGAGGTATGTATAATTACCGTCAGGAACTTGGCCAGGTACCTCTATATGTAAAAAGAAGCCTTTTTTATTAGTCCTTAGAAAAGATTAACCATGTGAAACTGGTAATTTATCCGCAAAACGTGATAAACGTGATGAAGTTTGTCTTCGTCTCAACCTTCCTGACGTCCACCTTTGTACCTATTTGCGCTCCCTTGCCAACTTGCAATTCCTATATGTTTTCCTGTATTGTACCATATTTTGGCTAAATATAAATGAACTGAATTGAACTGAGGCAAGCCACTACTTAAATATGTTATCTTAAAAAAGGTCAATACTTTGGTTGTTGTTGTTGTTGTTGTTGTTGCACCCTGCGGCAGCAACAACACCCTTCTTTCGTCTTCTTGAGAGTGAACGAGAAATTTTTAAAGGAGGCTAGCTCTGCCTTAATCGCGCTAAACATTTGAAGCCACCGAAGCCCGAATTTCTGGAATAGTCTATTTTTTTTTTTTTTTATACTTTTTTTTTAATGCTTCAACACTTTATTGCAAACATTACAAAGTATTACATTTTTTTTTTTTTTTTTTTTATACTTTTTTTTTAATGCTTCAACACTTTATTGCAAACATTACAAAGTATTACAAAACAAAACATTGAATAAATAATTAAATAAATTACACGTACTACTTTACACAAAAGAGCCATGGTGATTATATAATTAAAACTTATAGTAAGCACAGGAGAGGTTTTCATAGAGACTGAAACTTGTTAATTAGCCCTTTGGATTGGTATATGGATTTATGTACAATTAGCTTGCCTTTAACAAAATCAAAAAACAGGTCGATGTTAGGGGTCTTCTGTTTGAATCTCTGAGTAAAAATGTGTCTCTTTCCCAGTAAAAAGAGAGACTGTTACCTTGTAGATGAATTAAGCATACTTTATGGTTACAATCCAGAAGACAAAAGAACTCTAATTTTCAATTATTTTATTTTTCTGGAATAGTCTATGATGTTTTCTATAGTCAAGAAACTGGTTTTCTGTACCGTTTATTCGATGGTGATAGCCGAGCCCGCGGTATCTAGTACTCGACAATAAGGCCTGGATTCCAAACGGTATCGCAGCAACAAGCAGAACAAGCTCGACAAAGACCGACGATTCGTACAGAGTCTTTTTCGTGTACCCCAATATCGAGTAAGGAAAAGAAAGGCTCTTGTAGCAGAAAATTGTTTTTGTCGTTGTTGGAAATATGACCAATAATCGGGCAATATTTAACTGGTGAATTGTTCTGATTAATTTGTTAAATGTCTTTGAAATTTGTTGTTGTGTTAGAACGTTACGGCAGTCAGAATGGGTAGATTATTATTGGTTTTAATCAATTTCCACGTAGCTAGGTCCTCAGCATGCAGGCATAGCATGACCTCCTTTGAGAAGTTCGCAATTTTAGTTGCGGGTTGCATGGAGAGCCCGAATTCTCTCTAAGTTAGTCGACCAACAGTCAAAATTCAGTAATAAATGTAATATAATGCAAGGAAAAACGTTGGAACAAGACCTTTATCTAGCTCTCTTACAGGCTGGAATAACAATCGACCTACTGTTCCTACTGCACCTTCTTTGAATGTTAACTTTACATTTTAGCAGTTATGAAGTGTTTGCGAAAAACAAAAAACTTTTTCCTAGCTATTTAACATGCTATGAACTTATCACAACTTTCTGATATCAGTTTTACCTGAGATAATGTTTGTTTAAAACAGATTGGTCATATCGTGTTCTTAATAATAATTACGGTAAGCCAAATTGAGAAACGTTTGATGTTTTGCTTCGTAGTTCATTAGCTATTCTTCCAGACGTAAATTTCAGGTGATACATTCTCCCATCGGCTACTTGAGGTTTATAGGAAAAAAATATCAAATAACATCACAGGTCAGTTAAAGTAGTCCTATAAATAAAGTAAAACGAATTCACCCCCGTTTGACAATCCATTATAAGTGAAATGGAGTAATGCGATGCCTTGCATAAACCGCGGGACCCAAATTTCTCTGAGGACTAAATTAACAGATCACTTGTATTAAAATGAAACATTTCAAAAGCGAGGTTCCGCCTTGAGTGAGTATTTTTTTTATTACTGTTGCTACTATTATTATTATTATTATTATTATTATTATTATTATCATTATTATTATTATTGTTAGTTTTAAATCGGTATAATTTTTTAGGCTACAACACGAATAATGAACTAACCTTCATTTGAGGCCTGTACGTAAATCCACGGTAACAACTTCAACAAGATCCACAAACTGATTTTAAACAGCATTATTAAACCGCAGGTCAATCAAATTAATGTTTGAAAATAAACGTAACGTTTCTTTTCGGATCACCGTCCGAGAAAGGTTTCATCGAAATGCAATAAGGTTACACTCAGTCCATAATGCATCTTGTTTATCCCCCAAAATTTTGTATAATCATTCTCCTGGCTATTACAGTCGTCCCAAGCTGAGAGAAATCGGAGACAATGGTTATGCAAAATTTTGAGAGGTAAACAAGGTGCATTATGGCATAGGTGAAAGTAATGAATTGTTGTTCGTAATGTTACCTGTTGACAAAATCATCAAATTTCTGTGCTAGTGCTTGAAAAGTCTATGAAAATTCTTCAACTTCAAATGAAGTGGCCTAGAAACGTTTTTTAGTTTTATTTATTTATTTATTTATTTTTTTAATGCCTCTTGGTTGTTCAAGACAGAGCACAAATTATAGCCCAGAGATGTTTTAGGTGATTTACATAAAGTGTTTTGTGTTTTATGCAAGAATTAGCTATCAATTTAAGACAAGTGAACTGAAAAATGTACAGAAACTGGTGGAGCAAACAGTTCAAGCCTGAAGTCCTGTTAGCTTGGACCTGGAAATGAGCATTTATGTACAAATCTGTGATTTACATTCCTGGTAGGTAGTCCTTGAAAATCAAGTGTGGTCCGAGAAAAGTCTTTAAAAATGTCTGTAAATTTTTGCATGAATCCTGATTCTGTATTGTTTGCTCTTCATTACCCTAGCTCAGTTCAAATCCACTGAAACGTGTATTATTATAAAATCATTATTATTATTTTGATCCTTGTTCCTTTTTTGCATCCCTATTAATATTTTCCATTACAGTGGAAGCTCTCCTTTGGGACATCTCTATTCAAGGGACACCTCCGTTCAAAGGGAAGAAAAAATCTGGTCCCAAAAAAACGTTCCAAAAAATTTTTGTATTTGTTACCTCTATCGAAGGAAACACTACTTCTGGGACCTGAAAAAGTGTTCACTAGTCACGATAGTGACAGCTTTTAAAAAAAATGAACTGCCGGTATCTCACTTAAAATCGGTGAACTGCACTTGCATGTGGGAATTTAACACACAACATCGCAGAGATCGTCATGATTTTTAAATTTCTACATTATCTAGTTGCTTGAAATATGAATGACTGCAGCAGATTCCAAGGCAGAATAAAAGAAAAATATTTTTTTTTTGGTTAATTGTTGACAAAGTCCAGCTCAACCTCCATTCAGCGGACACTTACCTATGGTACCAAGGGTGTCCCCTGAATAGAGGTTCCACTGTACTCAAGTCCACAAAACTGTACTGACATCTGTGCTTTTAAAAGACTCCTCAGCAATGTACTTGACCATTTCAATTTAGTTGTATAACAATACCTACATGCATCTCCACCTAGGAAACGGTGTAAAAACATATGACTGTGATGAAATAAAATGATTGACTGACAAGAGGTTTTCATCCAGCATTTTGCTGAAGATGCAATGCATAGGAATGGCATGCAGAGAAGCTGCTGAATGTTTAAAAGTCCTAGATGACGTTTATTCCTACTGCAAACAGACGTTTCAACTTTATAATTAACTCTCCCAAACAAGGAAAATGTTATGTATGTCACAGAGTCAAAATATGTCTCAAGTATTATCTGAATTTACAATTATCTCGGCCCTTGGTAGATCATGAATCCCGGCAGAGACCTACATTTAAATATTAAATAAATAAATACATTACGCATTAAAGGTAACACATCCACTACGATTAGTGATTCTTCGTTTACCTGGTTCCTGGTTGAATTGGAATTTGGGAATGTTGATTTTTGAGGAGCGGGAAAACCAGAGTACCCGGAGAAAAACCTCTCGGAGTAAGGAGAGAACCAACACGAAACTCAACACCCACTCATGGCAATGACCCCAGAATTTGTCTGTCTCACACTGGTGGGAGGTGAGTGCTCTCACCACTGCACCATCCTTTCTTGCCCCCAGATGTGCGGGTCACTGATGAAATTATATTATTCATAAAAAATGTCGATTATCACTATATGTTGTTTATTGAACACCAACTGTGATGCAAAAATATGATAGAAATGACCAGGCATGTTTTCACCCTAGTGGAGACTGATATTCAGTGAGTGACCGAAGGTATACTATTCCTGACAACTGTAAAAATTATGACCTCCCAGTTACTAGTGTAGATACACTACCATTTAGACCTATGAGGGACTTGTGGAAACTAGGTCATTAGACTACACTGTATTCTAAAATCTTGGACAAAACTCTTGAATTGCATACTTGGAGAGCATTTTTCTAAAAATTGAAGCCATAGTGATTCTTCCATTCCCATCTCCCTGGGGGCAGTGTTGCTGTGTCGTCAAAAGAAAGCTTCAACAATAACCTTAATGTGAAAAATTAGTTATCTCATTGAAAACTACAAAGCAATAACCAGGGCTTTCATCACTCCTGACCAAACCTGGGAGATATAAGAAATGTTCAAACAGAGCTGATTTACTACATCAAAATATTTCGAAAATATAGGTATATTCTTATAAAATGGACACACATTCAAAGACGATGCTATACAGGTGAAGCGACATATAACACCAGCCAGCTTGAATATACTCTCCTTCTTGGAAGTGCATGATCTGATAATTTTTACAATTTAAACAGTCAAATGTTCGGCCGCTATCAAAAAATAGTTTTAGTTTTAGGGAGGATGGCTCAGCACACTTAGTAATATTATGCAAGTATACTCGACCAGATTTTTTAACTTTAAAGCGCGGAAAGAAAGTCGTGTAGGTACGCGTCTGGCTGTCGATCGCTCGACATACCTTAACTTGTACTGCCTTGCTGGCCGTGTGACAAAAAACTCTCAGGATTGCCAAAGTTTCAGTCACAACAAATACGTGATTCAAGAAATCAAGAGAAAGAATAAAGCAACTACAGAATACAGGGCCACTCAGACTCTAGTCCACCTTGTCGAATTGAAAGGCTTTTTAGAAATTATAAACTTTTATTAATATCTCCCTGCATCCAAAATACATCAGTGAATCGGTGAATATTTTCGGAAACTTTCAATGATACCTGTGAAAGGTCCAGCGTATTTACCGGTGAGATAATCGTCAATATTCCGAACATTTTCCCTTGCATTTTGTTCTGACATTTGAATCTTTTCACCTCGTGTATATAATTCCTCCGCGGACAGTGAACAGCCAAGATAAACATGGCGAACAGCTGGACTTCATTTACGTTGTGTGTAAGAACACACGAAACGACTCCATTAGGTCTGCTGCCCTCTGATTGGGCAGAAAAACAAAAAAGGTTTTCTAGCACCAATCAGAAGCCAGAACGGCCGCGACCGTTTGGAACTGGTCTTCTCTTCGCGCCATTTTTTCCCGCCCGTTTAGATTTTCCCTCGCCCCCACTATCTGCTCCCGGGTCTCCGAGGATGCAAAATATCTACTGTAGATCATTCAACATCATATGACGTCACGTTAACCAAATTGGTGTAAAAACAATGAAACGCCGGGCGGCCATGTTGATGTACCAAAAAAAAATTCTGCGGGGACTAAAATCCTTTCTCATGTAAATCCTTTCATTCAGTTTTCCGAGCAATTTTCATAGTTACTAATCACGTGAGTGAGAACAATCTAAGTATACACATACATAAAGTCAAAGCGCTATACATCAACACACATAAGTTGAAGGCTACTGAATTAAAATCTTCCTATGGCCTGTCTGTTGTGATAAGGAAAAAATAAATACTGACGTATATTTTACCCGCCTAGGTCGGTCCGTTTACGAAAAAAAACTGTGTCCTAAAGTCCAGAGTACGGCACTCGGCCAATACCTCGGCGGGCACACTGTTTTTCCCTAACCGGGCCTCCCGGCTAGCAAATAAATATGTGAATATGTATTACATATATTCACAACGAAGACGGACTGAGGTGATAACCGCGAAGCAGCGCAGTTGACCAGCACCGTTCAAAAGCGGCTACCTGATTAGTCCGTTTTGCTACGTAGAGAGAATTGTAGCAAGCCAATCAGAACACAGGAACTGACGGCGCATTTTTCAAATTTCAAAGCGGCTTTATGATTGGTCCGTTTTGCTCCGCTTTGTTTCTTGTCTGCTTCACTCGCAACGGAGATTTCCTTCCGTTGCAGTTGCAGTTCTTTGATATTTTTCCCTACTAACAGAGTCACTCTTTTCCCAGGTATATTGGGCGGGAACGAAAAGAGGCCTCTGATACAGCAGGAGGTTTGATATTTGATTTTTCGTCATAAGTTCATGCGTTGTTTAAACCAGCATTTCTTTTAAGATTTTTTTTATTCACACAAGCATAAATAAATTCTTTACAAAGTAGGTTGAATATCAAGAATTCGGCTTCGTTCTCCATCAATCTCGGTTCACGCTCAGTTCTCCACAGCAGGCGAACCTCCTAGATCTGCATAATTGCTCATATCCTACCGCTTAACCTCATTCAATAATTGTTAACTTAATCATTACACGCCCACTACCGTACACGCCCACTACCGTAGACCAGTGTGAAATATACATATTAGTCTTAAACGTGCCCCTAAAATATAAATATGCGTTTTACGTCATGGCTTGATGCTTTATAGTTGTTTCGGTTTAGCGTTAAAATAATTTTTTCCTAATGTCTCTACGAGATGTTACTCTTTGTAAATCTCCTTAATTTCCTTTACTTTAAATCGTACTCTCTCCTTCACTTTAATTTCCTATAGCCGGGAAGTAATCTCCCGTTAACTTCCAGAACTAACCGTCACGAGTCGGCGTTAATTTCCTGAGTGTTTCTTTCTTCCTCAGCAGTCTTTTTCCATTAAATTCCCTCGAAAAAATCAACTTGTAGCTGGACTGTTAGATTTTCCTTTTACGCCGATAAAAAGTTCCACACAAACTGAAGTGGCCCGGAACGGGCAGCATTCTCGGAATGCATGCAAAACAAACCAAAATAAAATTTCTACAGAATTGCAAGTTTTGTGTGCGTGTTTTCAGGGATGTCATTGATGGCCATTTCCTGCAGCTTTGCGAAGAAAATTTCCGTACATCGAACCTATTTTAGGAAGATGATTATCAATTTGTTGTCATATGCAAACACATACTTTTTTACACAATGAGATAAAATGTTTGGAGGAAGCCTTTTTTTTTTCATAGGACTAGAAATAAGGGCATATTAAAATATTTAGTGCTTTTAGTACGAAGATAATAGCTGTCGTTCCAGATAAAAAATCAAGGTTACGTGATAAATTCAGCCAGCGACTATAAGTTCATGTTACTAACCGTTCTTATGTAAAAAGTTTGGAATAAACCAACCTTCATTTTGCTCTTGCCCACGAATTCGAATCCACGGAAGCAGCTCCAACAAAATCCACAAAACTATAAACTGCATTTTTAAAAAGGACGAATAAGGAAATACTATGGGCCGGAAAGAGATCATAAGCACAGCATTTCTGACGCCACTACACATCCAAAATAATGCTGAACCCTTCAATATACACAAAGCTATTACGGGCAATTCTTAGGCGCTGGAACAAACAAAAATACTGGGGTCGACGCTCTGAGGCGTACGATAACGGCTGTCTTTACTTATAAGAATCCGCATTTAACTAGATTTAATTCGATTTTCGTCCTGTCATATGGGCTTCCTGAGTTAAAGTCTTGGGAAATTGAGAGTGGGCACTTATTCGAGGTGGGCGTTTAATCGAAGCTGGGCGCTAATAAATTTTCACAACTTTCAGCTTTTTATTTTGCTGAACAAAACGTGAAGATTTCCCTTTGTTACAAAGTAGAAGTTTAACCGTTCATTGAAATTTTTAAATAAATATTTAGAAAACAAAAGTCATCACGGAATCTTTTAGTAGAACTTAGTCCAATCTCGTTTTCAGTGACGTCATTTTTGGGGCAAGGGGTGGTAGGGGAATGGGCACTTATTCGAGTTGGGTGCTTATATTAATTATTCCTGCCTGTAGGGCTGGCGCTTATGCGCTTAGCTTATTCGAATAAATAAGGTAGTCTAGATAAAGACTCTACGCCGTTTTGACAGGTGACAGCTTCAATCCTTCGTTCCCCTTGCCTTCAGCCTGCAACACGTACGTCATAAAACGCCTACAAGCTCTTTCATTGTTCACAAAAAAAAAATTGACATTTTACAGCTACAAGGCAGTACAATATGCTTAGGGACGGATCATTAGCGAAATTATATGAGGGTAGGGGCCGGGCGAAGTAAAAAAAAAAAACATTTCGCGCAAGGGAAAACCAATGCCGCAAGCTAAATAACCTTTAAAATACTCATACACTAGCCTAAAACTGAATTAATACCAGGGAAAAACTCATGCGGCATGAAAATTCTCCATGAATTCTGACTCGCGAGAGGATTCTTTGGCGAAACGCGTTAAAAATCCGGGTAGATTTATAGAACCATGCTTTCACTTCTAGTTTAAGGGCAGAAGTGGACGAACAGCTCAAAGCTGACGTGCCGATTAATTTTTTGCACCCTGCACAAAGGTATAGTGTATATTAAGTAGTTCTCTTTTACTGAACCAAAATGTATCCCATGGCTTTAATATGCTGATCCCCATTATCTCCGCCAAGTTCAGCGTCGTTTCCACATGTGTTAGAGTCATCACGATCGCCTCCAGTGCCGAACCCGATCCTTGAGTTACAAGAGTTGCAATCTCCGTCGTTGTTACCAAGGATACCGATTCTTGCTTTGGAGCGGTCTGCCCAGTTGCACTCTGCATTAAAGCCTTCCTTGTTACAGGTGAGCTGCAAGGAAGCATCAGGACCAACCACGGACTTCCACTTGTCACGACCCAGTGAAGTAGGACGGTATTGCCCATCAGCCATCAGTGAATACAGGGAACTGGCGCTCTTAGAGATTTCGATAAAATTGATCTGGTTGTTGATCTTCATACCGAGGCAGATCTTGGAGAAGGATGTGTTCCAGTAGGAGGGAAGTTTGGTCTCCTGTGAGTCAAACCCAGTCTTGCCTCCATCAAGGTTAAAGGTGTTTTTATCTTGCCAGTATGCAGAGGTGTAGTGAAACGTTTGCTTAGAAAAAATTAAAAAATTAAAACAAGCGATCGCCTTTACAAGACACCGGGGGTGGGGGAAGGTGGTTCAGTCAGTGGTTCAGTCCGCCTGCTAGTGTGACGTCACATCTCGCGTCAGTGAGTTTCAAAATGACGAGCAAAGTGTTCATCGAAGAGACGGATACATAAAAATTTCGATTTAATCACGGAAATACATTTCCGATTTCTTGGATTTGGACATTTTAAGGTCCCTATTGTCATAGAAAACTAGAATTTAGTACCTTGTTATTATGAAACGTCCAGTGGTGTAATGAATTTTAAAGATTCCTTTCTATCGTCGAACAAATTTAACAGGCAATCATACCGACCGGTCACACTTTTGAGGGCCAGTGCACAGCAAGATTAATTTAGACACAGCAACAGGAGGTTCATCAAAGGATATATTATATTTTATATTGTGCGTATCTTCAGCTCTTCAGAGCTAGTGGAACCCCATATATCAATCCTTTCAAAGTTCGCTTAGCTGTACCGTTGAAAGAGGAAGCTAAATGCAAGGTATTTGTGAGAGACTGTGATCATTAAATCTTGTTGCTTTACCCCATTTTCATATTGTACTGGGCCTATCAGTAATAAAATCCCGAAAACCAATAAAATGTTACGTTTAAATATTGTTTTTGGGTAAATCCAGTGGAGATTTTAGGGTAATGAATATTGTTGTTATGATTAAGGCGATGTACAAATGGCAAGTTTAAATTTAACCAGTGGGTTTTTAGTGCCAATTTTGGTGTCAGTACTGAGTGTTGTTTGTCATGATGTCAACTAACATCAGGAGAGAATACAGCTGTTTCAGAGGAGGGACATGTCTTGACAGCTTATGTTCAATTTTCTGGCCCTAAGCTTGGCCAGTATGCAGATCAAGAACTCTTGAAATCCATTTTCCAAAATAAAACGCTCCCGACTTAAAGCTTCATATATATATATTGATCCATGTGCGTGATCGACAGGGTCAGTTGTAAGAATAAATGAAAACAGGAGAAAAGAATTGTGTATTAAAAAAAAAAAAAAAACAGAACGGTACAAAGTACAGAATTCAGCGTCGCCGGGAGTCTAACCCGGTTCATCTGCTCTTGCAAGCAATTCCTTGACCACGTACTGCACCACGCAGTGCCACAAATAGTTTGGATGAAAAAAATTTTGTAATATCAAAACCATTCATTTTTGTCTGCCATAGACGCTGTTTGAATCTAGTGGAGCTGTATATATCATCAATTCAAATATACATTTGAGGAAAATAAGCTTAAGCACTTATTTCAAAGTTAATTCGCATTATTTGGGGTTGAACGGGCCGATCGATGTGGATAATCCATCAAGACTAGCTTGAATGAATTTGGTGGCGAATAAGGAAATCAACAGAGGCCCATACTCGAAAGGATTGATATAAACATGCGTGATCTGTGAATGGAACCTCCTATTCTGGAGACTACACCTTACCTATTTTAGAGGAAAACAGGATTTAAGTTTTGATGGCCTTGCCGGTCCCGTGAAAAAGATGGCGATCCCGCAATACGGCCCGCAAAACAAATTAACAAAATTATGCAATTATGAACACAAAATATCAAAATCGTTTACACAAGCAGATTATGGCAACAACAAAGCTCATACGCTTGCGATCAAGTTAGCGATATATAGCGATATTTGCTAGCTTCTTAGCTTTTTCTCCAGCTGTTTCTCGACCGCGCCCGTCCTAATAACTCATTGCCAGTACCCCTTGCTAATTTGCACAAGCGACCCGAATCTCTTGCCAGTTATTATATGACGTCACACTGGCAGGCGAAGTGGGTCAAGAAACGAAGTTGGAAAGCAGTAGAGTTACCTCCCTTCCCTCTCCCTGCAGGACACTCAGGTTATGGCGGCCAGCTAAAAGCCAAGGAAATCAACTTATCTTGACTGAAGCATATATGATGTCTCCTATATTAGTCAGCTACTTCATTGCGTGATCATATCAAGTTAGTCCAGAAACACTCATTACTCACTTTATTTTATCCATTTTGAAATCAGTGGTGATCCTGTAGTCTAATCGGCTCTCCACGGTGTGATTTATTCAGAATTACACTATATATTTCTTTTTTTACGGTAAATCACATCTGTTCTAAATCGCGTCATTTCCGTTTTAAATCGCACCATTTTCTCTCTACATTGAATCGTTTCTGTTTCGGGTACAAAATGAGACGTAAACTGGCCATTTTGTTTCCGCTTTGTAACAAACCAGCCACTTGACAGTGTGACTTGATCAATGAAATATTGGTACTAACTGAATTATGGGATTTCAAAATGGCTTTACAAAAGTGGTGATTGAACTTCGTGGCGTGCAAGTTTAGTCTAAAATCATACTAAGTCTTTTGATTTTAGACTAAATTACACTCCACTTAGTTCAATTACTCTTTTTATGAACTATTTCTTTCAGCTATGACTTGTTATATCATGTGAATAGACACTGTACCGACGGTTAATTTATATGAAAATGAAAATCAAGAGATACTAAAAAAAACTGGAAACTGTAAACACGTTCGTTTCATTAAGTAAGGCCGGGCAACCACAGATAATGTGAGCGAGCTACCTGATTGCCATCAATCTTCATGACCAAAGTCCAACCTCCATCACTGCATTGTCCATTTGAAGTCACAGACATGGTCATGTGACAGTAAACGTCAATAACCTCATTCTCCATAAGTAGTGGGTACGCTTTGTTTTCGCGGGATCTTAAAAAAAGCAATTGCAAAATGATAAGGAGTGTTGACAACCAATATTAAAAAAAATATTGTAACCAGACGCAAAAAAATATTGGCTCAAAGACTTCTCTGCAGAACCAAAACTGAATATTCGATCGGCTGTAATGCAACTGGAAGCCTTTGAAATAAGCATAGCCTCAGGACTAGGTTCCCTGGTCCATCTGAAAGATGGCAGACTTGGATGTTGGTAATTGCGGAAAAAATGCCACAATAAGATTGTGTTTATTGTCTTTTTCGATACCAGCACTTTATCAATTAAGTATTGGCAATTCACAAAGCAGACAATTTATAAGCGCAGTTTCACGGCGTCTTGATGTCGGCCATATTGGTGTTCGTTATAAAACATACAATTCTCAGTCGTGATTTTAACAGCCTTAGTAGTAATCTTAGTTGATTTTACTTACACTGTCTTGCCAAAACGGTCGTTACATGATGAAACTGTGCAGAAGAAAAATAAAAGAAAATATTTAACGAATTAAAAGTGTTGCCCTTCAACCTGCGAGTTAACGTTTATCTAGTATACCCCTAACCCGAGAGGCCTATTTCCAAGCTGAAAAAAGAAGCTCCTTGCGTTTTATTACGTATATTAAAGAAAACAAGGAATGCAGGAGACCGATTAACGATAATACATACGGATGATTAAAAAAATAATACTATTCTTTCTGGTAAAAAAAATAAGATCAGAAGACCCGTTCACAGCGATAGGAATAACTAAAGTTTCTCTCGTTTAATCGGCACTATTTACTCTCGGTTCGGTTTTGAATTTTTTATCATCATGATATTACTTAATCAACACTTTTTAATTATTCTTGCAACAGGTAATACTTTAAAACACATAAAATGTAAAACGCTTTTTCGATCACTTTCTGTTAAAGAAGAAGACTTTGTCTTCAGATGCACGCCCACTTCGATGTTTTTGCTTTAGAAGGATTAAATGTTATTGTTTGCTCACACTTGGTTTCTCAAAGACCCTCTAAGTCGAATATGGATGAAGCCTGCTAACTCACCTGGTTCGCAATTCTTTCCATCTCCGTAATATCCCGGACGACAAGTGCAGTTGTATCCTCCCTTGGTATTGTTGCAGTAAGCATTGATATCGCACTTGTGGGTATTTTTTACGCATTCGTCAATATCTATAAAAACAAAACAGTTTATGGTCAATTCATCTGGCCCCAGCTGTTCAAGGGTACCTGGATGGTGCCATCCAATGGATAAGTCTCTATCCAGCAGTGGAAAACGCAATTGGTTTCCTAAATACTTGACTACGAGTAGTCCTCATTTTTCCTCTGGGATATAGTAGAGCGAGCTAAACGCAAGCGCGCGTGAAAATTACCCACGCGAGAAAGGCGAGTTTCTCTCTTACCTCCGCGTCTCATCATGATATTACTTCAGCACTTTTTAACAATTTTTGTGACAGAAAATACTTTAAAACACATAAAATTTAAAACGCTTTTTCGATCATTTTCTGTTAACGAAGAAGACCTTCTTTCTTCAGAGACACGCCCATTTCGATGTTTTTGCTTTGGTAGGATTTAATGTTATTGTTTGCTCACACTTAGTTTTTCAAAGACCCTCTAAGTCGAATATGGATGAAGCCTGCCATCTCACCTGATTCGTGACAATTCTTTCCATCTCCGTAATATCCCGGATGACAAGTGCAGTTGTATCCTCCCTTGTTATTGTTGCAATAAGCATTGATATCGCACTTGTGGGTATTTTTCGCGCATTCGTCAATATCGGGAAAGAAAGGGAGAGCTTGCAAAGATCTAGACTGCGAACTGCAGACGTATTTCGGTCGTGGCTTCTCTCCCTCCGAAAATAGCGACTGCGATCTCGAGCTGTGAAACGATTTCCGTGACGTTGTTTCTTTTCTTCTGTCCTCAACCAATTAAACTGAGTGATAGAAAGATGTGATTGATAACACGCACGAAATCGCGAGGACCGCCAACTGTTGATGCAGTTATATATGAGTGGGGAAACGCCAAAAAAAGTTTCCTCGGCCAAAGGAAACTGATGTTTTTTTTGCTTAAGGGTAAAATTTCCAGTCTGAAGAAGAAAGTGAAGATCTTTAGCGAGAGTGAATTGGAGATTCGTGCGTTAATTTATCGCTCAGTTGGAGTCGATTTCAGCTAGTGTCGATTTGTCTCTTCACGTCGGTTGCAATAGTCTGCGAACGGCAGGCGTTTCTCCTTGCTCATCGCCGCTGAGGAACGACTTTTACCAAAAAGCCAAAATGCTGCCTGTTCCAAATACGTTTTTTTCCTCTGACGGGTAGATTATGCTGGAGGGGTTCTACTTTTCGACTGAGCAAATGTGATTTTAACCGCTTTTTCTACACTGAGAGGTCATGACACGCTCATTGATTTTCTGCGGTTTTTGTTTATGGTCGGGAAGTTGGTTTGTCCTATGATGCAAGATCATATTCTGTGACCGTTTTTGGGGGGTAAAGCTCTTTATTGCGGCTAAATAAGGGTTTTAAGTTCTCTAATTAGCTCCAAAGTGCCTTCTGGATCAACAAACAAAAATGTTATTAGATCGTACCATAAGGTGCATTATATCGAATTTGCTGTATACTATCTTACGGTACCCGTTATACTGTTATGTCGTACTCGGTGATGTTCTATTTTAACCGGAACACTGTTATATCGTACTCGGTAGCCTTATATCGTAACCAGAGTAGTATTGTATCGTAAGAAAGGCAAATGGACGCTAATCTTTAAAGATAAAGACCCCAACGACGTTGGAAACTGCAGGCCAAAAACTGAATATGCATACTTGAGATGAAAAGAAACAAGCCAAGATCACTTTCATTTAAAAAAGGAAAGGACTGTTAACTTTTAGAAAATTGGAGACGGACTTCACTTCACCACATTGATGTTAAGGTTATCCTGGTCTTAGCCACCAGGATAAAAAAACGTCCTACCAAGCCTAAATTCATTATAGCCAAGTGGTTTTGAAGTTTGTAGATTTTTTTTTTTCAATTATCGTCTCACAAAAGACTAAGTATTTTTATCTGTATAGGGGCGTGAGGTAAGGCTTCCCTCTTTTCTCCATATTTCTTCATGATTGCAGTTGAAACTCTTGCTCTAGCAGTTTGTCAAAATACAGTTATAAACGGTATTACAATCTGTGATGAAGAAATAAACAATGATGTTACAACGGCGGTTCTCTTTGACATGACTTCGTCACCGACCCCTTTTAAACCCGGGGGTACTCAACAAAGTTTTATATGAGGAGGCTCCGCCCCGAGGTCCAAGCCCTTACTTTATATACCATTTTTGACAGAAAAGGTACCACTTTTATATTAAAAATTTTTATTGACAAATGATGCCCTTTTCACAAACCTAGTTTAGAACTTTGCATTCCTATCAATTGCCGTACATGCGCTGTATTTTAGATACGAGCTAATCACAAAACCAGAACATTTTATCGACTTTTTTTACAGCGTATATAAATTCTTCTGCGGGCCTATTAGGTCATGTTATATACGGAAAGAACATTCAGATCTTCCTACCCTTTCATATACTTCAACTTGTTGAATCTGCATCCTGAAGCTTGAAAAAGGTACCCCTTTCGGGCGGTGCCTCCCTGTATAGGCCATTATGGGGAAAAAAACCCTTGGGTAATATCACTCTTATTACATCAAACTTTTGCACACAAAAAAAAAATGTATCAAGAGATTGGACAGTGTCAAAAAAAAAAATGATAACATCTGGTTTTTAAGGGTTCTTTCTATCCGTGGGAAAGTAACAATAACAAATTTTTCATTATACCAAAATTAAACACCTGTTGAAAAAGTGAGATTTGTAACACCTTAAAAAATTAACGACGGTTGATATAAATGTGCATTTTTGACGCATAACGGTAAAAAACAACAATTTTTGGCGGTTGACGAGGGTATTCGATGGCTGTTAAACCAAGAGAACTCTTGGTTAAACCTATTGGGACCCTAAAGTAAAACACCTTAAGCAAGCAAAGCACATCAAGCCATTAAAGCACCTCAAGCAAACCAAGCACCTCAGGCAAGTAAAGCACCAGAAGCACGTAAAGCACGGTACATTATAATGATCATGTATAACGTATACCTATCTGTGCAATTTTGAAAGCCGCTGACCACATTTTCACCTTGTGCGACTTGAGAGAAATCTACTCTTGATCGGGTACGACATAACAGCATCCCGGCTATGATATACAGTCGCTTTGTACGACATAACTATTTCCTGGATACCATCTATGGTTACCGGGTACGATACAACAACGTTCAGGTTACAATACAAGTTTACCGGGTGCGATACAACATCATTCAGGTTACGATATCAGGTTACCGAGCGCGAAACAACAGCATATAAGCAGGGGCACCCAACGGGAATATAGTTCAAAACCACTTAAACATAGCATTTTTAAACGTATTTTAGTATTTAAACGGTAGATAAAGGCATATTTTTATCCCCTAAAAATTTTTCATCTGTTCGGATTTCCTATGAAAGTCTAGTGATCCGAAATTTATAGGGATCAAAACTTACCTTTTCGAAAATTTCAGCCAGAAAATAGCTCCCGAAAATTCTAGGTGACCTTTTTAGGGTAAAAATCCGTTAAAAATAGGCAATTATACCCTTTTTTAGATGATCGAATATCCTAGGAGAGGCAGGCAAGCAAGAAGTTTTACAACAAATCTCAAATCTCTTAGATCTCAAATCGTCTTCCGAACAGATATTTTTCCGAAAATGGTCGTTGGGTGCCCCTGTATAAGTTACGATCTATGGCTACCGGGTACGATACATCAGCATTGGAGCACGATACAATACTACTCTGGTTACGATATAAGGTTACCGAGTACGATATAACAGTGTTCCGGTTACAATACAACATCACCGAGTACGACATAACAGCATACCGGGTACCGTAAGATAGTATACGGGCAAATTAGATATAATGCACCTTATGGTACGATCCGATAACATTTTTGCCCAGTATTCCCCTCCAAAAACCCTGACAAACGACTGACATGGATCGTAGCCTATAAGCTGAGTCGGATCTACAATATTCTTTGAATTGAGCAGGAAACGTGTCCCTTCAAATACGCTGCATTCTGTTTGAACTTCGGCGTCATTAAATATCGCATTCGTTGCTTTCCACTTTGTCAAAAAAATATGTTTGTTCATCACTGCAGTGATTTTCTTATTTTCTTGAGGATGTCAATCTTCCACGCATCCGCTTGGATATGACTGAAACAAATCAACTGACTTCGTTGTGGAGAAAGACAACAAAGTAACGAAGTATCTAAAAAACGTAGTATTTAGTATCGTAAAGTTTTCCTGGCAACCCCTTCTCAGCCTTCTGATTTGCCGGTTTATATATTCCGCGAGGTTGAGATCGACTCCAAACTGATCGGTTAAAAATAGAGCCTCTTCAGCCACTTAGTCCTCAGAAATCGTTCACCGATCACAGAAGGAGAGAGCGATCATTTCCCTCGCCGAAGAAAAAAGTAATCATAATTTTCGCGATCGCCATAACATCGTGTTTCAAAATAAATTGGCGATGCGTCATTTTTCAGCCACTGCCTGGCATTTCGCTTCGCCTGGGTGAAGCAGAAACGAAAATTTATGAGAGATCGGTTGCAAGCACTCCTTTCCTCCGACCTCGCGGCTCCGCCGCTCGTTCGCGCGTTCTCTTGCGGCTCGCTTCGTTCGCTATACATGTAGAGCTTGCAAGAAGGCTAGGGTTATAATTAACAATTATTCCTCGAGCCCGAATGGGCTCTGAGTCAATAGCCCATGAGGGGAAAGGAATAATTGTTTTAGTAAAATCCAACTAGTTGGTCAAAAATATCGAGAAAAAACAACTTAATAAGCTAGCAAAACGCGATTCCTTTTTTTTCTTTTCCCACAAAAAACTTGTAGTCACATAGGAAGGGAGATATATTGTTCCGTGTCAGGGGCCGGGAAAATTAAGTTGGCAAAAACCTTTGAAAAAGGTGACAAATAGTTTTGAAGGTAAAACAAGTCTTAATTTCCGTATGATTCTGACTCATCTGTCGAACAATTCGTGTCCATTTCGCGCCTCTCGTCCAACATCGTATCTGACCGACTCATTGAAAGAAAGATTGTATACAAGGACTAACCTGCGGGATTGCTAACATGTTTTGGTTTTCAAAGCCGGCGCTTTTCGCTACTAGTGGACTATCAATCAGAACACAGCATTGATAATAGACTTGTTGGATTTTACTAATCACTCTTAGCCCTCCCCTAGTATGAAAATAAAATGTGCATGGCCCATATGCATAACTACAGGTTATGGCGTTTTTAAATAGAGAGGATGCAGGTATAAGGGTCGTAAAAGGCTCTTATAAACTTCGGCTCTCACTGCTTCGCAAGAAGAAACACAGCACCTTTATAGCGCCATGCTTGGGCTTATATTTTTCGCTTACGTTCGCTCTCAGTTTCTTTCATAAAAATGTCGTACCCTTTGAAATATATTAAAGTAAATTTAGGCTTCCACTTCACTATCTATGAACGGTATTAAAACTTACTGTGTTATAGTTTCAGTTTAAAGGATGAAAAAAATTTTCTCTGAACAAATTAAAGGAAAGAAAGATGCCGAGCACTTACACTACTTAACAATTTACATTTAACATTTACATTTACACTTACATTTGAAGGTATTAGGTCGGTAAAAACCGTTAGGTTATCACACCAACCGTAAAAATAAAAACAAACAAATAAATAAATGAATAAAAATAAGTAAATTCATAAAATACAGATATATCAATATATAAAATAATGATATAAAAGTTAAATGAAGAAAACTATATAAACTATATATAACTATTTTTTAAGAGAAGCTGTTAACCTATATTTTATATTTTCTAAAGAGGACGGATGAAACAATGGCCTCAGGGAGGCAGTTCCAGTCCGCTATAGTTTTTGGAAAAAACGAAAATTTGAAAACGTCTTTATTTGCATATGGCACGCGAAATTTAAATTGATGGCTTCCCCTCGTGCGACTCTCGGAGTGTTGAATTAAATATTTTCGGGTATC
Organism: Porites evermanni; assembly: GCA_942486025.1. Lineage (NCBI taxonomy): Eukaryota > Metazoa > Cnidaria > Anthozoa > Scleractinia > Poritidae > Porites > Porites evermanni. The sequence goes on along the minus strand of CALNXI010000861.1, from coordinate 13,747 downwards.
TATATCAATAACACCATGAGTTAGTTTATACATGAGTGTTAATCTAGACTACCTTCTTATCGTTTCCAGCGTGGCCCACCGCCCTAGCTAAGTCTTTAATCATGTCCGTAACACTGGCATATCTATCATAATTCTGTGAGCAGAACCGTGCTGCTTTACGTTGAACCCTTTCCAGAGCACTAATATCTTTCTTTAAAAACGGGTCCCAAGCTGCACTTGCATGTTCCAGCTTCGGTCGTACCAGGGATGTATATGAAATTTCTATTACTTTCTTTGGACAATTCCAATTGGAAAAAAAGGTCGTCCAGCACCTATCCAAACGGCTCTCTGATTGGCCAGCTCGCGAGAACAATATAAATATTTTCATGGAAAAATCGTTATGTATGCATTAGTTATTATTTCCCATCCCAAGCAGCTAGTAAACACTTGCTTTATACAGAGCGAACGTTTCATCAAATTGACAGTCTCTAAAATGTTACCTTTAAAATTACTGACCTATGTTAAAGCTATACATTGCCAGAATTGGTATGTGACATTAATCTGTCAGCGGATTATAACTTTTTTCGTCCCACTGAAAAATGTTTCATCGGCTTTAAACAATACTTGTCTTTAGATATGACTTTGTTATATTTATTATAAGGAACAAAAAAAAGGTTAGGATTTACCTATTTCACATTTTACTCCACGCCATTGCGGACTGCATGAACAAGCGAACGCTTCTTTTTGTTTGGTCATGAACAGACAAGAACCTCCGTTAAGGCATCCAGCCATCAGGCAACCCTGCAGAAACGTTCGCATTTTACTTCTGTAAGCAAAAACAGTTTCCCTTCGACGTTCTACAACTTTTTACACTCAGCAGATGTTTTAGCCTGTATTTATTCTCAGTCACATATTAACAAAAAAACGTGCAAGACAGGGGAGTGCACTGTTATTTTGAAAAACAAAAACAAAAATGAAAATTCAACATAAATTGCCTACTCGACTTTCCTTGAATTGTTGAATTGCACTTTACTCTTCTCCTAATTGTAAATTAAAAACAAGTAAACCTTTTAATTGAAGGCAAGAAAACATCGCCTTCGATAGCATTTGGTTGCGGAAAAATGGTAGCTAACAGCAGAATATACGAGACAGACTCCCATACGAGACAGTATCACCACTTTTCATGCTCTATTTTAAAAGTGCATCCCAATAAAAGTCAACTTGTCTGTTTTTCCTACAGAACAGCTATTAAAAATTAATTTTAACAAAGTTATCGTCTTACATCATGATGTTAGTTGTATAAGCTGGAACTTTATATCTTCAACTTACCTTAAGAAACATTGAAAACGTTGTGCCCGTATTATCAGTGAGCTTGATGTCATCATCTGTAGTTATTGAGAACTCGTGCTTGTTCAGTTCACAATTGCCTGAGGACTCTTTGAAGTTAGAAGAGGTACACCAAGAATGCCTTAAACAAGCTTGACTGCATGACATTTCATCCGTGGAATCGATTCTCTTTACAGCATAGCCATGTAAACACTTGTTCTCTTGGGTTACAATGTAGGCAGATCTTGATTCTTCCTCGGCTGCCAAAACTGCTCCAAAGGCGGTCAAGTAGAAAAAGAGTGAAGAAGTCATTTTGTCCATATTTGCCAATTTTCCTGAGTGGTTTTCATCAACAGGGTGTGGGTACGTGTGAGAAGGAAAGTTTTAGGGTTCTTAAAATACTGTGACATATATTTAATTATTAATTTGAGGTCGATTGACGTGTACGTGTAATAGTGTCAGTGGCTTTTCATGTCAAAGCGTACGATAGGGAAAAGCTATAAAAAGCTCTTTTACTGTTCTTTCCAAAGCAATTTGGCGAACTGAAATGCTGAAAAAGCACAAGATTGAGCACATCGATCTGAGCCTTATTCTGAAGTTATGATATTGGCAAAGTTCAACATGATACTGACTGACAGAAAGCTCTTCAACAAGATTGTCGCTTTTGTTAAAAAGAATGCCGGTTTGGTGAAAAGTTCAGCTCTACTAAGAAATATTGATCAAACAAACCCGTTGCTACAAATGCAGAGAATACCGTTTATGACAACGATATTTCCACACACTTTACTTATTGCTTTTCAGAAAAATTTACAAGTTTTCCGGCATGTATATGCCCGCTAAAAGCAATGGCTAATCAATTATCTCAAAGAGGAGTCATTTAGGTGTTATTTCACCTCAATTTGTATTTAATCATTTTTTTAGGTTTTTCACACTGTAATCATTGGTTAAAATATCAGTGTTTACTGGGGGGGATTGTTCCAGCTGGAGAAAAAAGCCGTCAGTTTAAATCCTTGTAGAATAAAAAAAAACAAATAATAAAAATAAAAAAAATAATAAAAATAAAAATAAACCAAATTCAAGCTTTTTATTAACCCATACTAAAAGAAAGGAAAATATCTTTGTTTGTTGTTGCTTTTGGCGAATTGAGATCAGTTTCATCCTTTGATTGGACTTGTAGACTTGAAGAGAAAGGCAAAGAAGGCCAAATTGCACGCGCACATGGCACAATTATAGTGTTTATGTAAAACAATAATTATGAAATTTTTATTTTACGCCTTATGTTACTTTTGTCGTGGTGTACTATCGCTCGGTTTTTTCAGTAATAATCATCGCACTTTGTAATAATCTCTAGCAGTTTACAATAAATTTGTCGCATTTCACGATATCCGTCCCAATTCGTTGTAATAAACCGCTTCCCACTTTTAAATAAAAAGTCTGTCACCATTTGTAATAACGGATCCCTAGCCGGCCCCCCATCATGTAAACCATTGGTATAAAGGCGGAGTACAGTGTCGAAGACGCAGGCTATTTGCAAGTTCTCCACAGGGTGGTGCTAATCATCCTTGGATAACTGTCTTATTAACTGAAGACCTCATTAAAATGATAAACGTGCACAAAATTCTAGTAAACACAGTGCGGTATCCAACAGAAAAGGAGGAGAGAAACCTCCTGCCTAATTTGTTTAGTTTTTTTCTTCCTTATTATCAATATGATCATATTATAAGCATCATCATTATCTCTCATTATTTATTATTATGATTAATAATATTTTTTTCATGTATGCAATGTTGTGAACGACTGGATTTTTTTCTGGCAAACATAGGTGAAATTGAAAGTGTTTCTTAAATGGTCGACACTCATGGCCTGGTTTCGCCGAAAGTGGAATTTAATTAACCAAGTCTGAATTCAACTGGTTGCAATCCTCTTAGCCAGACTTAGCCTCCCCGCAGACGTCCTTTGGGGTTCGTTTGTCACGCATTCATTTCTCCCCCACGGAAGAAATGAATGCGTGACAAACGAACCCCAAAGGACGTCTGCGGGGAGGCTAAGCCAGACTGGTCCAGGCTGTCAGGTCATGCTCGGGATTAGTTGGGACCAGCGGAAAGGGAAAAGTGAAGGCAAGGAGTTATCCTTTTTTGGGCCAAGCAAATTCCTTCCCTTAATTGACATTCATATGTGCCTTCCCTGTACCATCCTGCATACTAATTAAGTGCCTTCCGTTGGCCTTCCTGCATACTTTTTAAGTGCCCTACGTGTGCCTTGGCATAGTAATAAGTGGATAGCCGTTTTTATTTTAATAACTGTACTTTTCAATAGCGACAAAAGTTTTGCCTAGTTTTGCCCGGTAAGTAACTTTAGCCCGGTTTGAACGTCTATGGAAAAAAAAAAAAAAACAGAAGAAGGAGCTGTTACCTACCAACGCGAAAAACAGTTTATGTCCTCTTTTTAGCGCAAACAATCGGTTATAAGACACGCACAAAAAGTGGAGCTAAAAACTCTTTATTTAAATCTTGACTCGGTATTAAAATTCTTTGGTAAGCTTATTGTCTTGTTTCGAGCTCCGTTTAAGTCAAGGAACCCAAGGGACAGCCTTTACTTATTATTATAAAAAACAAACAAACAATAAAACAGCTTAAGGACGATTAATAGAAACACGCGACTTATAAATACTCGCAATGAAACCAGAAACGTTTCTTAAGACGCAGTAACTGCAAAAAGAGAAACGTACTCAGTGATTTAAAAGGAATCTATTAACACGGTTTTTAAAAAAAAATCAAACTAGCTATTTTTTGCACTTACCCCTCCCTCCTCCTCCTCCTAATTTTTTCATATTTTTCCCCACGCCCACTACGACCCTAATCCACCCTACATCGACTACACATTGACCCCACATCGACCCTGCATTGACGTTTCTTTTAACACATTTTCTTTGTATCGATCTCTATTTTTTTTCGCCACCACCACCGTCACATTTTTATTGTTTTTCTTTCCTTCAACATCTGCCTTAATTATGTATCTCTCAGACTGAGGCCGTCGAAGAGTCATCGATAATATTAGAGTCTGCCCGAATCAAGTTTTTTTTTTTTTTTTAAGGAACTTTTTTAAAGAATTAGGAATTTAAGAATACGAGATTTTATTCTTTTTAACTTGTTTTCTCTCTAATATCAGAGACGGATTTGTAATGAATTAATTTAAAACTCTCAACTGCCTGCAAGAGTTATTGACCGCATCTGAGCGGCAAGGTCTTGTGCAGCTATAATGATTCCTTCTGTTTCGGCCTTGAGACCATAGGACTTAACCCATTTGCATTTGCTGCAAGCCCTGATGTTTTGCACCTTTCTTGATTCTCTTTGTATCCGCTGTTTCTTCTGAATCACCTTCAGGTTGCAGCTTTTTGAGGTCCAATTCTTTCTTGAATTTTACAGCTTCCTTTGAGATCGAGTAGGAGCCTCTTCCTACTTTCGTGTCGTTGGAAAAGGCGGAGGAGTGAATCATTGGTAAATGTAAGGTATGCTGTTAAGCCGATAGTGGTAGTATTGTAAGACAACTCCTCTTGGGTAAGGCCTCATCCGCCTCTCCCTCTACTGGAAGGAAAATCTGTCCACATCAGCTTTGGGGTGGTGCATTTTGCCCAGAGTGAGCAGCCTTCTGGTCTTATTATCTAGTTCTTGATTTTAGACAGTTTCCAGTAATTTCAGTGGTGAATGATGCATTGCAAAAGACCTGCTGCACCTGCTAAATGTTTGCAACTTTCCAATTATGCATGCTTGCCATAGAATGATGGCCAATTTATACATAAACGTAGCTCTCAACTCATTGCAATATTATTCAAACTATTTTATAGAGATAGAATGTTTGGTTGAAAAACAAAACAAGAACAACAGCGACGATTTTCTCTCGAATTTCAGGCACAAAATTAAGACAAAGCTATTTTGTGTATTTAATTAATACGTTAAATTATGTAGATATCATAGTAATGTGAACAAATATAAAATTGCAGCCCCAATAACCTTTTTGTAACTGTGTTAATAGCTGTGGTCACACTACAAACTTTTTACCTAGGTAAACTCGACTTGTTGACAGTTTACGTAGGGAAACTTAATTTTTTAAGTGAGACCGATTTCTCCCTAGGTAACTTACCTCGGGGAAAGTTTATCGTCTAAGGCTTGGATATGTCTCGAGAACAATAGACTTTTCCTTGACAGCTACGTATACCTCAAAGCGATAGCTGGGGAAAAAAGAAAACCGTCTTCTTCTGTCTTGATGACAGAACCGGACATAGCTCACGCGGTGAAAGAAATTTCTGGGGAACGATTCGTCTATGTCTTCGCCCGTCTTCACCTTGCACGTTGAGTTAGCGTGCGAAATAACAGCGAGATAAAAGAAAAAAACGTCTCTTTGATCGGCTAGATTCCTGCGCATCTTGCCTTCTTGAATTTAAGCTCCAAAAATTCAAATGTGCGTGAAAACCTTGAGAGCCGATATCAGTAGTATGACCTTCCCAGAATTTTTTAACTGTAGGTAAAAAAAAACCCGACTGAGATGAATTTACCTCGGGAGATCTGTGATGAATTTGCCCAGTAGGTAAATCGGTTTTACCTACGTACGAGGTAAAAGTCCGTACTGTGACCACAGCTAATGACTTATTTTCGCCTGAGCAAAATAACCGACAGCTTTCCATCAAAGCTTCATGAAAACGATAGGCTAATTACCTGATGACTTTATACTACCGCCAAAATGAGAAGGGGTAACAACTAATGGGAATAAACTAACCTTCGCTGTTTGAATCATGCCCATTTATCCAGGAGATGAATCCCAGTGAAATCCACAAAACTGTTAGCTCCATTATGAAAAATGGAGAAGAATACAATGTAGTAAGTAAATTATTGCTTTTGCAGGCTCTTCGTACTTTTTCAAGTTTCAATACACGCGCCCAGTTCCCTGCCATCCATTGCAACACGGACAGACAATCGAGTTTCAAATAACAAAACTGGACCATTATTTGTGGAATTTCATTCTTTGATGCGAAACAAGTTTTAGCTTTGTAGGCAGCGGTCGGTATTTCCGCTTGTTGCTTCCCTTGCTGGCTTTTATCCGAAAGTAAGGGAGGCGTCTTCTCCCGCCGGTCCAGCTTTCCCCACGTTTTTCACTTTAAGAGATCTAGACTGCATGGCAAGAGGCGAGTCTCCACTAACGACTTTACCCTAACAACATGCTCTGTTAAAAAGCTGCCCCGACTTAAAATTCTAAAGGGAAATACTTTATTCTGGAATTACTGCAGTCAATACCGGTTAATTAGCCTATAGTTTAGCATATAATATCAGCTATGACCGTTTTTCCCGCCTCCTCCCCATTTCACCACCTCCCATCATCCTGTCGCTTCGATAGTATCACTTTTTAAGGCTGGCGGTATTTTGTCGCCCCATTTGTGAAGTAATATATCAAACATGAGATGCAGTGTTTCATCACCAGATGAAACACCGAGAAGAGAGTTGAAAATACGACGCGCAGCGGAGTATTTTTGACGAACTTCGAGGTGTTTCATCTGGTGATGAAACACTGTGTCGAATGTTTGATATTTCTTCTCAAACAAAATCATTTTTGAAGGAGAAATTAAGGATGCAAAGACTAAGCAGTGTTTCATCCGATTTCCAAACACTCATTAAACATTAATTTCCTTTGTATTTTCTTAATGAATTATTAATGAGTTTGAGAACAATACATCATATACGAAAATGTTTACTGCTGTGTTTGAATTTTGCTAATTGTTCGATTAAAACTAGCCAAATTTATTCCAACAAAGTGGTTTCTTATTACTACTTCCGGGGAATTAGCTCTTAAGTGGTTTCTCAACAAAGCTCGCCCCTTTTAAGTGGGTCACTTTAGATCATGTTTGACATGAAAACAAGGCTCGATATAAAAATACATAAAAAACTCCTTCGTGTTGGTGGTGCTCATAGCTCAGAGTGGATCGATATAGAACTGAGTTAAGCTTTTGTCACTGCTCAAAAGAGAACTAGCGCATTCGATAAAACAAGTCTTTTAATCAACATTATTTACTGCTTTTGATATATTGACAGTTCTATTTCATTGAACCAAAATGTATCCCATAGCTTTGATATGCTGATCCCCATTATCACCGCCATATATAGCGTCGTTTCCACATGTGTTAGAGTCGTCGTGTTCTCCTCCAGTGCCAAAGCCGATCCTGGAGTTACAGGACCCGCAATTGTTTCCATCATTACCTAGTATACCGATTATTGCTTTGGAGTGTGTAGTCCTGGTACACGCTGCATTAAAACCTTCCATGTTACAGTTGACCTGTAAGGAAGCATCGGGACCAACTACGGACTTCCACTTGTCACGACCAAGTGAGGTGCTGCCGTATTGCCCATCAGCGATCAGTGAATACAGGGAACTGGCGCTCTTAGTGATTTCGATAAAATTGATCTTGTTGCTAACCTTCATTCCCAGGCAGATCTTTGAAAAGGATGTGTTCCAGTAGGAGGGAAGTTTGGTCTCCTGTGAGTCAAATCCAGTCTTGCCTCCATCAACATTGAAGGTGTTTTTATCTTGCCAGTATGCAGAGGTGTAGTGGAACGTTTGCTTTGGGAAGAACATTTTGTTATAAATTATAACAAACCATCACCTTACATACATAAATAGGAGAATGGTTATAGAGGCCGGCTAAAAAATATAACTGAGCAAAGGTTCACATATCTGGCGAGATATTTCCTATAGTGAAAGTTACCTTAAGACGGAATCCACCAGGAAATTGAGGAAAATTTAATTTCCAGTGGACAAAAACCTTGTACCAGAATAATTTCAAGCATATTGCTCTCTTTTTTTTTTACACTTTTCGAGGGCTATAAAATTAATGTAATAAGTTACATGAAATATTACTCCAGAGAAAAAGGGTCTTATATATGGGCGCCCGAGAAAACAAATTTCAAAAGCTTCAAAATTCACAAAGTGAAATCTTACCTATGACGATTTTACCTGAGTGTGCTTTCTCAATTCATGTGAAATTTGACATTTATTTTCTCGGGCTCCCATAAGAAATTGTCTTTGGTGTTACTACGAATTACATCTATAGCACTTGAAAAGTGTAAAAAAAAAATGCGATATAAAATTGAAATTACCCAATTTCCCGATGGATTCCGTCTTAATATGATAGGAATGCTATTATGAACGGTCATTCATTAGTCAAGAACATTATAGCACTCTGTCAAGAAATTAGTTTCATTTTTTCATTTCATTTTTATTGGTTAATTCAGATCTTAAGGCTAGTCTAGCTGGGTAGTGTCTAATACGCACTCTAAATGCTATTAAATTGACAAGTCAACAAAAGTTTTTAAACTTATCGGTACATAAATTGTAAAAAAATAAAGGTAAAGAACAGAAGAAAAGTTACGTTTAAAACAATGCTGAGATTAACTGGAGTACAGAATATAAATCAGAAGCTTACAAGTACACTATTAACTTAAGATGATTGCAAACATAATATAAGTGGGTTTGTGCTATTAGCTTGTTTTTATAGATGACTAAGGTACGGACAGTTATTTTACATGAAAATGGAAATCGAGAGACATTTAAAATCAAAAACTGAAAATGAAAGCAACCATAGATAATGCAAGTCAGCTACCTGATTACCATCAATCTTCATGATCAGCGTCCATCCACCATCACTGCATTCTCCATTTGAAGTCGTTGCCATGGTCATCGGACAATAAATGTCAATAACTTCATCTTCCACAACAAGTGGGTACGCTTTGCTTTCATTGGATCTTAAAAAGTTCAAATTGCAAATTAGACTGTTTTCTACCAATATATATTTATATAAAAACAATGTAATAAGATGCAAAAATACATTGACTCAATCAGATGTACCAAAAGTCAAAACAAAACGAATATATTGATCAGTTGACTAAAAGAAAACCGTAATGCAATTGGAAGCCTAATAAGCATTCGTAGCCTCAGTGCTAGATTTTTCTGGTTCCTGCGAGATGGCAGAAGATGTTGGAAACAGCGGAAAAAAAATGGCACGATAAGATAGCATTCTGTCTTTTGTGATATCAGGATTTGGGATATTCATACGGCAAATTAGTGATGCATTGCATACAAGTCCTTAATTTCCTTTAATTTCATGAGGTGTCCGTATTGACCACCACAGAAAATACCATAACATACCATAATACTCTTTGTTAGTCACTCCAAAATATCAGTATAAGCATTCATGTCTTCAGTTTCGAGTCAAAATGGCTCCAAGTGAAACTGAAGACAATGCTTATGCAAAATTTTGGAGTGACTAACAAAGAGTATTATGGTATGTTATGTTTTTTTCTGTAGTGGTCAATTAAGGATATAGAAACTGATTGCATCTCTAATTGGGAGCATTAAGAGAACTTTCCGTAATTTACACATGTCAAAGGGTTTTGTATCAAAGAGTACCAATGAAATTTTGTTACTTACATATTCTTGTCAAAGATGTCCTTGCAGGATGAAACTGCATCACACAGAAGACAGACAAAGAGATAAACTGTAAGAGGTAGGCCAACCATTTCTCGAAGGCCGTCGATTACCCACCACCTAATATAACTGAGTCGAAGCTGAGATCCAACGTAAGTCATGAACGACTATATCGTTTTAAGTTTCATGAACCGTTTAGGACATTTTAGGTTTACGGTAGGGGAAATTTCTTAAATTTTTAATGGCCCTTATGATTATAGTATATTATTTTGAGCAACTTTTATAATCTCAGCTCTACTGAGGAGGTGAATATAAAGCAAAACAAAATTGCTGGGCGGGCGTCAGAACGCGGTGTTTCGCCAAGGTTTTAGAACATATGGAAATTCTTAAGCGTTGATGTTTTTAACCATAAGAGAAAAAAAGAAACAACAAGAGTCTAAAAACAGAGTTTTCTGATTTTTTTGTATATTAAACTGATCGAATTTAACCGCTCGAAGCAATGTTTACAAGTATAGAGGATAGACGCTGTTCTGTGAACTATTATTGGGGACTTCCCCACAAGATGAATTTCGAGCGGGTTACAGGCTAACAAATAATTTATAAAAATAGCTAGCAATATATAACCAAAGGTTAAAGAGTGCGGGCGACAACGATCGAAGGTCAAAACCCTTTTGCTCCATCGGTGACTGCTATTGTGTTTTGCGTCCTGTTTCAAGTGAGAGATACGTCAAAACACCCGTGATCAGATTACGAGTGATAGAAGGTCTAATCGCGCGTGATGAAATTGCGTTCTGTGCATTCCATTCATTCCATGCTTCGCATGCTACAAACGCTCGACGCATGCGTAATAACAACCTGGAGATTAGGATTGCGGTCTCCTCTTCTCTCCCTTAGCAACCCAGACTTACCCGGTTCACAGTTCTCTACATCTCCGTAATATCCCGGGTTACAAGTGCAGTTGTAAGATCCCTCGTTATTGGTGCAGAACGTATTATTGCTGCAGTTGTGTGTACCTTCGGCGCACTCATCAATGTCTAAATATTCAAATTAAACAGGCCATCAAATCGCAACAACATTTTAAAAGTATAAGACTGACTTTTTTTAAACTTAAGCTTGTTTCGTGCACATAAAGACACGAGCCGATGCAGTGATCTGACTTCCAGGGTTAAGCTGAAATTAAAGCACATTATTTTCCTTGTCGAAAGGCATAGCCAAAAAAAATTCGCGAGCGTCTTGTTTTTAATTGGCTTCAGGTATTTTTTCGGGTGGTCCCTACCCTGGTAGAGGCTACGAAAAGTATGAAATACTTTCGAGAGCCTTTATTATCAAGCAGAGATCTATTAAATCAAATTGACAATTCTAAGACTTTATAATCTAATAGGGAAAACTGAGATGTGCGCTTAATTCTAACCTTTCGAACAGCTTGGCCTAATGACTAGTACCTTTTCACGTGATAAAAGAAAACCATCGACAGGGCATTCATCAGTATGTTGTTTGAAGCATGATGTTTTCTTTTGTCGTACAACGTGTAAACCAGCCATAACTCAGTGATCGAGTAAACGCTTGCTGCATATTAAATTAATCTTAGCAACACACACTTTGAAAATCGGCGGGAAACTTCTTTAGCGACTAAGATTTTATTTTAAGAATGAACTTATACGCAATCGGACAGGAGAGGATAGAAGACTGTAAGCATTGTGTGACAAGCGAGACAAAAATTTTGTTCCTGAAATAGCTTAATTTTTTTCAACAAACCTCATTTTCTTTTAAACAGATGTTTTTGTAAAGACCAAAAAACGTTAATGTTAATTAAGTAAAGATCACGACAAAACACGCACGTTAAATAACCCTGTCACGTTTGTCACACACAAGTTTTTCACTGTCCTTTTCTTCCTGCCGTCCTGTTGCGTTAACTCACCATTATTTGCAGCTGTCAAAGAAGCCGTCCCGCAAATAAGGTACTTACCGATGTCGCAGTACTCTCCTTTAAATCCAACGGTACACAAACAGTGGTATCCTTTCTCTGTAAAACCGGTTTGACAGGTGGCTTTGTTCTTGCAATGGGTTTTCAAGCATGCGTTCTAGGACACGAAGAATCACCTGATTAAGAATATCACCTTTTAAATTAAAGTTACGCGTTGGTAAGTGTACTTCGTTGTTTTTACTCCTGGTTGATGTCTAGCAAGTGCCTAGCAAGTACCTAATCCTGCATTCTAATTTGACCTTCCTGCATATATTACAATTAAGTGCCTAGTCAGTGTCTAGCTAGCTAGGTAAAAGTGCGTTCCTCCATACTAATGAGGGTCTTCCTACATACTAATAAATGCCTTCTTCCATATCTAATGACCATCTCTGTCATACATCTTCTGTTTCCGATTCTGATCACGGGCTAAAAGCACACGTTTAATTCACCATAACCAGTTACTGATGACCAAATTTGGAAGAATTTTGACTTTAACGAAGAAATGACGTCAATTTCGCAGGTTAAGGCATCGTTAACCGAGAAGACCTGGGGACGAGGTTGAGTTGTTTTGGTTGTGAACTTGAAAAAATGGCGGACATTTCACTCTTTTCAAGAGTAAGAACTGGGCGAAAAAATAGCTAAAAACATGGCAAGAACAGCAAGAAGACAACTTGAAGGGCGACATCTGCTGTTTGGAGAATATTTGCGGAGCTGCACAAACCGAAACGTACACTATCGAAGATGAACTGAACATCGATGGATTGATGGAGGTAAGCATGTTTTAGCCATGTTTTAAAACTAGGAATTATTTTAAATGAATAATAAAACAGTTATTGAATTCGGCTTTCGTATAATATGAGGAATTATGGAGATCTCGGAGGGTGTTATCCGCCTCGGCCTACGGCCTCGACGGATAACACCCTCCTCGATCTCCATAATTCTTCATAATACTCAGCCTCAATCATTAACTTTTAATTAAGTCGCCTAAAATTACGGCGACTTAGGGTCGCAGAGTAGGCCTCGCTGTCTTTCGTGCAAGTTGCGTTTGCTAGGAAAAAAGTCTTACTATCACCAATATTTTTTTGAAAAATTGCTCCAAACATGCAAGTCGAATCGAGCGCTACACCTCTGTTAACGATTCACGAAGTAGAAAAAGTCCAGCGTCAAATTAAAGGATAGCCAGTTTTTATCGGAGAAGCGTTTCAACCGACTTATGCGGCTTTGATTGACAAACTCATTCAACAAGAAAAGCTAAACCGCTTCAACGGGTTTTCTAAAGGATAGCCAAATAGCCATTTTAGCGCTGTTTTTCCTGCACGTGAGTGGGAAGGCTTAACGAGTTATCCCTTGCAACAACTCCTTACTTTGGCCATGAGCAACAACCTGACTGCATGATTGGGAAAGACCAATTTTAACGAGGTGAGATATTTGGTCTTTGAAGTTCCTTGAATTAAATGTTACTTGCTTGTCTAACTTACTTTGGCTCCTTGATAGAAATAATCCGCGTTTGTCTCCAGCTTATCCGACTCTTGTCCTTCAAAAGTGGAGTTATTCAGCTCACATTGGCTCGTTGACTTCTTAAAGTTCAAACTGACGCAGTTTGGTTCTTCGAAGCAAAATAACCCACAGGTATCCGCATCAATAACGCCAACACTGCGAATCATATGATTTTGTAAACGTTTGCCTTCAAACATATGGTCGTTGCTCATCTCCAGTGTACGACATGAGTCTGAAGTAGTTAACGGAAATAACTGATCTCAATGTCGGTCAATCAATTTACCGTTTGAAAATAAACGTAACGTTTCTTTTCGGATCACCTTCCGAGAAAGGTTTCATCGAAATGCATAACGTTACACTCAGTCCATAATGCATCTTGTTTATCCCCCAAAATTGTGCATAACCATTGTTCCCAATTTCTCCTGGGTATTACAGTTGTCCCAAGCTAAGAGAAATCGAAGACAATGATTATCACAAATTTTTTTTTTTTTTTGGGGGGGGGGGGGGAACAAG